>VZTY01007444.1:276320-292399 GCA_013400935.1 Turnix velox
TTAGGAAAGCATAAATTTCCAGCTATGGTTTTGAAAGCAAGCATCACACTAGTATAGTAATCAAGATGATTTAAATTAAACAAAATGCTTACCAGGTACATGAGAGACAGTTGTGGCTGCTGTGCCATTTAAATGATGTCTTTGATTTTTATTTTTTTTTAATCAGTCCTCAAATTACTACAGCAAATAATGGGACTATCTCCTATGCTGTGTTCCAATAATGATCAGCCTCAAACTCCAGAGTAAAGTTGTTTACTAACATAAAATAATTAGCTAAACTAGAAAATTTACACATCTATCTAGGATCTTAGAATAGTTGGTTCGAAGGCACCTTTAAAGGCCCTAACATTCAGGGTCCTGGCTTTACTCTTCCCTTGACCCATTTCCCTCAGGACTGCAAACTTCACCAGCGCATGAACCACCCATTGAAACCAACCTGAGTTATTTCCAATATTGATGTCACTAATGAGCACGCTTGTGTTAGTAACCATCAGGTCCAGTATCTCATCCCTTCTGGTAAGGCTACAAACTTAAGAAAATTATTCTCAGTGCATTCCAGAGCTCTCTTGGATTGCCTACAGCTTGCTGTGCTAATTTTTCAGCAGATGATTAGGCTGCCTATAGAGGACTCTAGCACAGTGCTCGCTTTTTTGTCTCTAATGCTTACCCTCTATGACAGACCTGACAAACATTTGCCTATAACACTGAACTCTGTTGACATGGAATGTCTCTACAGTGGATATTGTATGGTGTTATACAGTGTGTTTTGTTAAATACTGAACTTTACTCTCAAGCTCCAGGTGCTTGGTTCTCCTTTCTGTATACAGATTTCTTTTTGTATTACAGAGAGATTGGGTTGATGTTTACATCATGAAAATCTGGTTATCTTAGTTTTTAAAGAAATTACATTACCATCTTCAAGCTGGTAAATATGTAACTAAAAGGAAGATTTAACATTCTGTTCTTTTGAAATCAGGGAATGTCATCACCTATTCTCTAGCAGGCCTACAACTTTTTTTTACATTTTGTCCAGTTGACCCCTTCCAGTTTGCATTATCTGAGCTGAATGAGAGGATCATTTAAACTCCATGAGCTAGAGCACCCAGAGAATTGTGTCACTCTTTTCTAACAGTGCCATATCAGAACTTTTTATCAGAATGTGAAAAGTGGTCACAAGGCATTATAGTCTTGAGTTTTCTTTGCTGCCAATCTCCTGTATGTATGACAAGGTGAATGCTGCATGCATGGTATTTGTTGCTAAAGGCTTTAATACAAAACCACATCCATTTGCTGGTGAGGAAGAGATCATTTAAACTAATGAGATTCTGGAAATTTGAGAGACTGAAGTTTTTTTTAATTTACTGGTCACATGGGAAGACATAGCATCAGTACATTTTTTTCTGTGCTTTTGGTGAAATTAAGAGGTTATTTCTACTGAGGCTTATTTGTATTTCTAGCTAAACCATAAGTTGAAAACTTTCTTTGAATGCAGAAATTAGCCAGAGTTACCTACTACATTTACCCTACAAGAAAATTTGCAATTTATATATGCAGATTTTTCTTTTCTCTAGTTAGAAATAATTAGAGGAATTGGAGTGTGGAATGATCTGGAATGTTGGTTGTGCTTTGAGAGAGGACACGGACATGAAGTAGATGTTCGTGCTTCCTGTGCAGGAACTCCTCAGCACAAAGGACTTCAGTGTTACAGGTCAAGATCAGATTGTACAAACAAGGGAATAAATCGGTTCCTTATTCAATGAAGAACTGAAATTGTTTCTTTTAGCTCAATACAATCACTACATTTCTTTCTTTAACTCTTCACGAAACCAATTTTCAGTGTCAATATATCCCATCTGTAATATTGATGCTAATTTATAAATGTACTTAGTGTGTGCTTATTTTAAATGGAATGTATAATTTTGTGGTAAACCTTTTAGTGTGCCTGTAAATTGACATCTCCTATAATCAGCAGCTCAGAAACAATAGTTTTCAATCAATCAGTGAAAAAACCCCTCCTGTAATACACATACAGTTCTCCAGAGAATCACTGTGCCTCATAATTCAAACATGCACTTTTCCCTTGTGAGTCATAATAGAACAGCGACCATTTGGAGCCCTTTAAAATGACAAAATAAAAAGAGTTCAACATTGAAAAGAAAAGACTGCCAGTTAAAAGCTGGAAACAATTTCAAAATGATGCTTTTTCCATGCAATAAATACTCAAACTTCAGCTTAGACCTTTCTATTAAGCAGATGCTGTTACAGGCATGGCTTTCTGCTTCTCTGTAAAAGAATCAGAGCACTCAGAACAAGTTTTGTACATTTTAATTACAGTAAGTGCATTGGGGGGAAAAGATGACAGAATTAATCATGTCCAAAAATGTTGCCCTACATGAATATAACCATTAAAGGAATATTTGCTTCAAAGGCAGGCTTTGTATTTGTTTTTCCCTTTTGCAGTTGTCTTTAGAAGCACTTCTATACCTAATGCTGGTTTAATATTTTTAACATTACCTCTTGAATAAGATCTGAATTAATGAGACTGTGGATAATCGGATTTTAAAAAGAAGCATTCTTTTTCACTAAGCTTCTTCTTATGCCTAAACTTTATCTTCGGTGAAGACATTACCCAGACTCTGTGCAATAGCAGCTTTGTATTAGTTCAAGCAGAAGTTACTATCTTTTTCACCTCTTTGTAGCATTCCAAGGCCTACTACTACAAACATTACTAAGGTTAGTTCCTATTGCTTAGGGTAGGAATATGCCCACCATGCCTAATTGTGGACATTCATTACATGCAGTAGTTTCATTTTTAAATACAGATAATCTTTGTGCTTTGAGCAAAGATAATTTTCTGATGATAACTTTTTTTAATCTATGCTAACAACCACTTTGAATTTCCAGTGTGAAGTCTTGGGTGTTGCATGTACACCTCAGGAGCAGTGGGAATTCAGTTTGTCTTTCCCAGAACCAAGGAGTATTTTGAAGGCCCTTAATGATCTTACTGTCTCTTAAATCCATCCCAAACTACTTATGAAAAATTTCTTCTATACACTTCTTTTATTCCAGGAATGGTGAGCTGTTCAGGGCACTAGTTGAGAGAGAGGGATATGCTTGTTATACACTTAAGGCTTGGGCTATTCAAGTCAATGAAAAGGAATTTATTATCCTTAAAAGCCTTTTCTAAGTTACACTGTGGTGCTTTTCAACCCTGGAGCAGTTAGATGAGTACAGCATGCTCAGGCATAGGCAGTGAAATCGGATGTTGAAACCCCTCATGGTAACACCAAAAGAATAAATAGAAAGTTAGTGAGGTGAGAAGTAAATATTTACAGATTTGAACTGTTGGGTTGTCTAAGTAGAATTAATTGCACAAATGTTGGTGCACAGTGATCCACATAAGGAGTTAAGATTGTGTCCTTCATCAGGAACAAATGAAGTGTTTTCTGACACAAGGGGAGGTTAGAATTGGGGAATCATGAATGTTACTCACGTGTCAGTTAGTTTTATTGTGGCCTTAGCAACGACTTTCTCTATAATTCAGCCTGAGGATGTGAGTGAACTGATGTAGTCTTTGGTACTTTGTGTTCTACCAGTGTTTTGCTTACAATTATAGTGGTGAAAAAAAAGAGATGAAACAGAGCAGTGTTAGCCAGAGCAGCCCTGAGCTTTGGCTCCCAGAGCAGCTCCAGTTCCTGACCATAGGCAGGAGTGCAACTGCTTACACTGTTTCTTTTCTGTTTTGTTAAGCAAATAATTAGGCAAAAAAATGCTACTTGAGTTCTGAGCAAGCACTTTGTAAAACTGAACGTAAAGAAGGTAATTTGTACCCTTTTAATTATGGAAATCTTGCATTAAGCAATGCCATCTAGGAGCCTGACAAGTTAAAAACATAACATGATCTTAAGATTGAGCAAATACTCCTTGATATTAGAGACAGCTTTCTAATTGGCACAGCTCGAGATTTGTGGCAATTATATAAATGACAGCAATTTTTTTTAAAAAAACTTCTTGTTTGAAGAGTGATTTCTACATTTCTGGTGTACTAAGTATTCCTTAGCCCTTATCACTGACTTTAAAAGAAATACCTTTTTAACATACTAGAAATTTAGAGATGTAAAACTTGAATAAATTGCTCATAATTGCTGATTTTTTTTCAGCTTAGCTTAGCTTCCTATGGGAGGGAAACTTCATGTTCTAATTTTCACACTGCAGCTCAGCAAGAGTTCAGGTCAGAGTGCTACAGAGTGAAATTTGAATTATATTTTATTACAATGAATATTTAAAAGATGCATAAAGTAGTAAGAAACCAGCAGCAAGTAGAGTTGGTAGCAGTGAAATCAACTCTACCCCTTTCAGTTCTGAACAACTAGTCAGTATTTCTGTCTGGCTTCTGGAAGGTCAGTTTATTACCTAAAAAAATTGTTACATCTTGGCCCTGGGTCCCTGGACTTCTGCTGCTAAAGTAGTACAGTGTGTTTCATTGCTGGTGATAAGAGCAACAGTACTGTTGTTACTGATCATTAAATACAGCATAGACAATATCTATCTAGCAAACTCCAGTCAATATTATGTGCTAGAAGTCTGTGGACCCTGGAACTGTCTTTACTTGAAAGCTGTCCTAGAAGAGAATTGTCATCAGACTGTGAGCAAGGTTATTATTTGCTGTCTTAAGTGAAGCTAGGCAAAATTGTGAGTCTTTCATTGTTTTTCTATCTTCCTACAGTGCATAGACACACTCTCTGCCTGTCTCCTCTCTATTTCTATCAAGTGGTAGAAAATGAACTGCGTTAGAAAACAAGTGGAGGCTGACAGATAGCAGATGAATGCCAGACAAGTATTTTATGTATGCATTGTAGCTAAGCTTCAAAACCAGTTTTCTGAAACAAACTGGTTTAGAAAAGCTTAGACATAGTATTATGAGCACACCTCCACACACCAATGCTGAGAGATCATGACAAGACTGAAAAAACTTCAGAGTTCAGAAATAGATGTGAAATACAGTTTAAGGTGCTTTGTGTAACTGTGGTGTAATTAGAAGTAGCCTGATGATGATATTTTCTTACCCATTTATGCCATTAAACTAATGTGTGGTAATAATGATTCCTAGTAGAATAGTGACCTCTAGTATTGCAGAAACTGAGTAGTGAAGACAGGAAGTTGTAGAGAGCAAGAAAACATGGAGCATCTTAGAAAAAGCAGACTAGATAGTTTCAGTCAGGGATTTGCAGTGTTTTAACGGGAGGTTGAGAAAGTAATGAGCACAGAAGAAAGTGTCAAACAACCAGTGCACTGATTCCCTGTGGGACAAGGCAGAGTGGTGGATTTTCTGGAGAGAGAAAGAAATGCAAGGTAGTGGCATTTGCTACTACTGAACATAGAGAATGAGGCAATATCGAAATGAGACAGGATAACTCTTACTACATGTCATATAGGTGGTAATCAGAACAAAGAAAACAAACACTGTCAGGAAGGCAACTATTCCTGATAAAGCTCATGTCTGTTGTGGCAGTAGTAGTGATGATTTGTGTACGCAAAGTTAAGGACAAGTAATTGGAGTAAAAGAGAAATCTAGAAGAGTAGATTTGGCACTGATTTTGAAATAATTATGGAAAGGCTTCCTCTCCAAAATGGCTAATGGAGTAGCATTTTAATCAGACAGAACACCTACAGGCAGTTTTCACTGCAAGATTTTGGATCTCTGTTGGGTGCTGTTTCTCATCTGTTCCTTAGGTTGTTGCTAAGGACATGAGGACTAACACCATACTATATTGGTTAATGTTTATTAGTAAAATTTTTTTCTGTAGAAAAACATATTAAACAGAGGAAGTTCAGAGGCATAAGAGATAGCAGTGGTTTGAGCAGCTAAAAAGGTGCAGTTATTGTCTCCTACAGTCCTAACCAAAACCAGGCATGTCTTCTCTGTGGGCTTAATTACACTTCTTCCATTCCAAAACTACATTACAGTAACTGCAAAATTTTACTTAAAACTAAATTCATGCCAGTCATTTAGTCATTCAATTCTATTATTTATTTTTCCATAAATGCTATTAAAACAAAAATGGAATTCTGAAGTAAAAATCCACATGTTCCTTGAAGATCTAATAGTCACGTTCTAGAAATGCTTTTTTTTTCAGAATTATTTTCATCTGTCCAAATGTGTCAGCACCATCCTTTCCGTGGGTGTTTTCTCTGGAGAGATGGCTATTTTCCAAGATTTTTTTTGCTGCTACTGTCTCTTTATCAATTTAAGTGCTTTTTCACCTTTTGAACTCGTTTGAGTTCTATGCTCAGAGGAAGCCAGGGAGGTTTCTCTATGCTCTGCTCACCCTGTTGAGTATTTACTTTTCTCCAGTGAGTAGCACAGTTCAGTGTAAGTGCTAGAGTATTGGCCAGTGTGGACAGCACATGTGTCATCTGCCACAAGAGTTTTGTGCACCCGGTTTTGACGAATGAGGCTTCCTTGGGAAGACTTATCTAAATTCAGACTTGTGTGTTTATGCTAGATATGGCATAGACAATAAACCAGATTGGATGGTTTTGACATGTTATCAGTAGCATGATTTCTTGTAGAGTGTTTGGATCCCTGTTATTTTTTCTTTGTAATAAAATCTCATAGGTAGGGGCATATGATGGTTGGGTAGTGGTGTGTTCACGTTGTAAGGGGTCATGTCAGAAAGGTTTCATAAAGAGAAAGGGTTTGCACTGTTTTCAGGAGACAGGCTGTTATCAGTTCTTAGATATTCCTTATCACACAATCTTTATCATGATAGAACACAAACTTTGTTTCTGGCCAGTCTGCATTTGATTCATGAGCTGATTTCAGTGTTAGAATCAAGACTTAGACTGGTATCAAATAAGTTGAGCTCTAGAGGAAGAACATAAATCTGTTTTTACTGAAATCTGTCCTTACTGCAGACTTATCCATGCAGAAGAAAAAGATACCTTCCTTATTATCAGGGTCTGGGCTTTGTGTCTGTACTGAGCAAATAACTTAAGCCTAGAGATTGGACCATTCTTGTATAAAAGCAAATAAAATTGAGCGTAGAACTAGAATTTTTTAATACATTTTTTAAGTGGATCGTTAGTACTTAATCAGACTTTTTCATTCATAATACCTATTTAAAATGTGCATTTATATTATATTTAATTTATCTCCTGCTTGCATGCATATAATCTAGTTCCTAGTAACAATGTGACCTCTAGTATTTAGTAGCAGGAGGTAAAAGAAAAGAAGAGCAAACAAACTATGATATTTCAAAGGAGATTAATAAGAACTGTGATTCTGCAATAGATTGTAAATTAACATGGGGTGAAATTGGAAAAAGTTTAGAGAAGTATGTACTTGTAGATTACAAGAGTATAGCTGTGTCTGATTCATTCTTTAATCCTGTCAGAATTATGAGGCAAGCTGTGCAATGAGGTAAAGCAAGGACACACCACACTTCCCAGGATGCTGCTGCTGTATTGTTTGACAGTGGGGGTGTACACTATAAGGACAGCAAATGTTACTGGGAGGCATCATCTTGGGGTAAGAAAAGAAGTCACTTAGGTATTTTAACTGGTGTTTCCTTTGTGTTCGGTACTATTTATCTGTGGAAGGTCCAGGAAACTGTTGAACATCAGGAGGATTCCTGTTGTGTAATACATTGGCAAATAAGCTGAGTTTGAAATCAAGGAATGAGGAAATTAAGAACAACACTGTCTTCTATTTTACATGTCATTGATCTGGAAGAGTCTCTGGTGCAGCACGAAGATGTGAGTGGGGGCATGGAGTAAGGATGTTCCATTATCATTGAAATAATTGTTCATCAGTTATGAATACATACATTCAAGCTTCAGTTCATGGTTGTGTCACTGAATTGCTGTTTATTAGTGCCTCATATTTCTGCCTTTCTGTATCTCCATCTTCTGGGATATCATTTTCTAGAACAAAACATTTTCTATAATAAAATATTCTGAAATCCTTTAAAATATGAGGTATGTAAGGTGCAAGGGGCTCAGCAAATGGGGTCTGCTGCAAACTGTATGAAATATGCGTTTGAGGATCCTAATTAATTTAGAACCATAGTAAACAAATGGCTTGTCACTTTCAGTTTCTATAAGTATTAAAAAAAGTGGAGGTTGGGGTTAGAAACACTCTCAAGAACATATGCTTAACAAACTACAGTGAGAAGAACAAACCAGAGAAAACCTGAGCAGAAGCAGAGATAACCCTGGCACCATCAGCACATTGTGTGGCTACCATCCAGAATACAAACAGAAAATTGTTCAAACAAGTCATTCATATATTTAATTAACTATGGCAAAGTGTTCCAATTGTGAGAGGTTATTTTAATATTGTGCAAATGCCATTCTAACCACATGCTCACCCTTGTTCCTTTGTAGATAACAGCAAAACTCCCACTGGCTTAAACAAGGAGCAAGACAGGACACTGGATATTGAAAATCTGGGGTCATGTTGGACACCATTAAATCTTTAAATCCGTGAAACAGTAGACTGGAGAGCAGAATATGTGCTATTTTACTAGAAATCTTGACAATTTACTGTCTTTTTATACAATGAACATTAGGCTAACTGTGTAAGTTTCCATAATTTCCATGTTTAAATGAGAGCATGTACTGCTATGCAATATAATTGTGTGTGTGTACCTAGGTGTACACAAACATACAAAGAGATGTGTATGCTGAGGGGAAGGTCACTGTGTGTTTGTCGTGGCCATCAGGCTGTGGCTGAGCAGCCCTGGCAAGTGCAGTGCAGTGCTGCTCAGCAACTCTGCTGCTACTTCTGCCCATGCAGAGGGAACAGGATGAGGCTTTCACTTCTGCATTGGTTGCAATGTAAAGGCGAGGTGAGTCTGTCAGGGTAAGGCAATGTGCCCAGCTGCATTTTCCAGACAGTTGCCTGCACTGGTGAGACTGGCTGGTGAGCTGCTGAGGTGATGGGTGTGCTGGGAGGAATGCTTTTAGAAGTTGTGTGACTGAAATGTTCTACAATACCCTGCTCCCATCCTGCAGTGGCAATCAATCAGGGAGCCTGACGGCAGACAGGAGGAGCTGAAGAGCTAAAGAGGTGATAGTGAGAGGCCAAGTGCTGAATCTAGCAATCTGTGAAACAGTGGCAAATTTTAAAAATAAAGGTTTAATTGCCAAAATATTGGTAAAAGTTGATCTATGTGGTTCCCTGGAGTTATAGGCTAAATGTCAACTATGTTGATTAATCCTATAGACACAAAAGTTTGAGAGATTTGAAAGGCTTAGTCCTGCTTAAGAGTTGTATGCTGTCTCATTCTGCAAGTAAGGATTCAATTGCCTAATTTAAGTTACTTAAAATTGTCAACTTCAGTAAAAGCTTCTTTAAATAAGAAAGATGTTTTCACACTCCATTTTCAGCTGAAAAGATTTACTGTCAGACTTCTTCCTCGATCAGAAATAAGGAGGTTGTTTGAAGAGTGGTTTAAATGTATAGTTTTCCAAGGTGAAAGGGAAAACTCACACTTAATTTGAGTGCAAAACCATGTGAGCTCTGTGAATCTGACAGTACTTTGAAATAATTGCCTACCTTTCAAAATTTGTAAGACATGTGCTGCTTAACTGCTTTTATTTTTTTTTTTGTAAATGATAAAAATATTTTTGCACAGCTTGTATTTAAGATGTGCTTACAGTGGCAGTATTGATGCAAAGGTTTTTCCTGCTCTGGCAAGGGGTTTGGACTAGATGATATGAGGCCACTTCCAATCTGTGACATTCTGTGATTCTGAGTGATTTATGTCTGTTTGAGGTAGTCACCCACCACCACAGGCAAGAATAGATATGTGTAGCTATATGCATACGTGTGTGGGGGTGTGTGTGTAAAAAGTAATTACTAGTAGTATTTTGCAAATCTATACATGATTAGAGAAGATACAGGTGTATATTTGCCAGAACAGAACTGTGATTTCTATCTTTCACGGGCAGTATTCACAGTCCCTGACTCAGACAGGGAATTAATCTGAACTTCCATCTAAGCTTGGTGAGATTTCGAAGACACAGGATCCCTCCCTTTCACTGGTGCAGGGCAAGTTTCAGTATTCCTTGCCAGGTAGAACAGGTCTGTCAGGAAGGAGTGAGAGATATCTGTCAACCTAAATGACAAAGACCATCTTAGATGGCAGGGAGATGACTGGGGTAGTGAACATCACCATGTGTTACAGAAGGCAGCACAACTCTTGAGTCATGAAGCTCTCCCATGTACCTTTCTTAGTTGAGGAAGGGATTTAAACCCAGGTTAACTTAGTAAAGATTACTTTGCAGAGCAAAACAACATGGATTGGTTCTTCCTGCTGTTTTGGATGGAAATAAATTATCCCTTGCTTTAGCAACAAATTTGGCCAGAAAGAGCAGGGCAGGGATTGGAAGATTTCTGACCATAAAGTTTCTGAAATGTGGAGCAATAGGGGTAATAGGGCACTTCTGTGAAAATCTGTGTGTTCCTATGTCATATGAGTACTTGTAATAGTCTGGAATTGTTCCAGTGAGGGTGGTGAGACACTGGAACAGGTTGCCCAGAGAGGCTGTGGAGGTGTTTAAGGCCAGGCTGGACAAGGCACTGAGCTGCCTGATCTAGTGGGAGGTGTCCCTGCCTATGGCAGGGGGGTTGGAACTAGATGATCTTTAATGTCCCTTCCAACTCAAACTATTCTGTGATTCTTTGACTCTATGATTGGTGAACAAGATTTCCCTTTCATTCTTATATTCTTGCATCAGATCTCTAAATTTATGGAAAAGAAATGCAAATATAACAAGCAGTTTATCAGCTCACCCTGTGAATTACCACTTGATTGATGATAGTCATTGAGCCAACAGATTCGGTAGCATCGGAATATTGTTTCATTGTAGTGGTTTAATTTTAGGTCCTTCTAATTTTATTGCTGCCTTATCTGAATCTGTGTCCATATATCCAGACTTTTACATTTTTGTGTCTTGTTTTCTGTGAATTAATCCTTTTACCCTATTTTCCCAAAGCAAATACTGTCACTTAGTCATCTTTGCAGTCTTTTATTAGCTGCAACTATTTAAAAACTGCATTTTTTTTTTCTTAAGCTTTGCTATCCCCAGCCTTGTGTAGCTCTTCCAAATGATCCTTTTAGATATGAACACACACTATAATTTTCCCCAGGCACAATGAGTGATTGATGGCAGTCAGAGGGACTCATCCCTCAGAAGGCCCTTTATCTGAAGATACAAAAATAGAGTTTTTTCTCATAATCAGTGTCTCTATACACTTAAAGATTTAAGACAATCAGAGATCCCAAATTTGTCACAGCTTTATTAAACTGTGATAAGCACAGAAGATTTTAATGGTTGTTAGTAGGGGATTGCTGCATACACAGATTCTGTTACACCTCCTTTGTAAGTGACTGTACAGACAACATAACTGATGGGTTTCTAAGCCCAGGCAAAGTTTCTGGGCCAAATATAGAATGTCTCCCTGGAAATTTCTCACTCATTAATCTTGTTCATCAAGTAGAGATTATAGGGTTAGTTCCGTGCTATTAAGATGGTGGAGGGGGCTGTGCAATGTCATGGGTTTGTCTGCATGTATAGGAATTTGCTTTTGTAATGTAAAGGAATTTTGCATTTAGATTGCAATTATATTTACCTGGTGCTCATATAAAGAATCATAATTCAGACTACCTCCCCTTGCCATTATAATTAACTAAATCCTTAAAAAGCTTTATATCTATATTTGAAGATCATTAACTTTTAAGGGGCAGGCACGCTCCTTCCTGTATCACGTGTACAACTGTAAGACAAAATCTTTCTGAAGAGAACAGCAAAGCACAGTGTGTGAGAACACATTGTTTATATGTATTTAAAGGTTATCACATCCTATTCACTATATGAATAGCCCCAGCTGACATTTTCTGTCTCTTCTCAAGCGATGCATGTCTCGCTCATTGTGCTGTGCCGACTCAGCTGTCAGCCACTGCATCAGGGGACCAAAAGCTATTTTCCCTCTCTGTTTTGTTTGCACTTCAACTAAAAAGCTTTGAATCTTATGATTTCTTTGCAATACAAAAAGTAATATACAGCCAGGGATAGCAACTTATAAGTAGGGGGAAAAAAAAGTGCTGCAGCACTTTATTGCACATTTCAGCAGTGCTGGACAGAACAGAAAATAGAAAGGCAAAGGTGATTATCTTAAAGTCGTTTGTTAGCAGTTAATGTCTGGGTTGTCCAAATTTTGATGAGCACAATTAAGGTTACAAAGAAATGTAGAAAGGAAGGATGAATGTGTATTTAGGTTTGGCTTTTTTTGTTGCTATAAAATACCTGGGCTTCATCACAGACACTCTGTCCTTTTAGAACCCTAATGTGAGCAGTAGTTCAAGACATATGGCAATGGGAACATGAATTGCCCCTTAAATATTAATTAAATGAATTCCTTTATAGTGAAAAAAATTCATTTTTTCATTTTCAACTACCAACCAGACAAAAGTGAGGTTTTCTACTTAGCCATTCAATGTATTTTTATTTAATGGATGTTAATTTAATAAAAATGCAAAATGTTTCTCATATAGTACAAATAGGGAGTATTCCATTAGTTAGCATACAATTGAAAGCTCTACTAAAAACAACTTGTAGAACAATTTCCCATTTTTTTCAACTTACATTGACTTTCATAATCAGTATTCTTTTTGTGCCAGCAAAACAAATAACATGTATGTTTCCATACTGCTCTGTCCCAGATTAATTTATTTTGCTTAGAAAAGTCATAGAAGCATTTTTATTAAGCTAAGAATATCTGTGGTACTAACAAAACTTTCTTGACTTTAGGCTAAAACTGAACAAGAATGGTTCTAAAGGCTTTTTGCTTTTTTCAGACCTGGAACTAAATGAAAATCTTTTTCCCTTTCTTCCCACATCCAGAGTTGAGCTCTGCATGTGTAGTTGTGAACACACAGAATATTCTGTTTCAGATAGGGATCCTAATGTAGTGACTGAATACTTAATGCTTTCCATCCTTTCAATAGCTTTAGTCCCAAATCCTGCAGAATTTGATCTATCCTCCAGCTTGGCAGCTTTTAACTGTTTGTTTAATGAGTACATCAAGACTCGGCACTGTATATCAGATTGGGCAGCTATAAAATAACTGCCTTGTTCAAAAGGTGAATTTTATCTATCCATTTTTATAGCATTTCTATTCTAAAAAAAAGGGAGTGATAGGGATCTCCAGCTTTAATGAATAGGAAGGAGATGTAAGGTGACTTCAAAAAAAAGAAAAGCACTGCAAAGGAACTTTGGCAAATGTCCCCCAAACCTTTTATCGTAATAAGGCATGTTGCATTCAGTGCCATTAAAAGGGATATATGGATTTTCAGCTGATGTTTTTAAGTTCTGCTTGGGAAAATGTACAGTAAGCAAGCATATTAGCTGCTGAGTAAAAAAAAATCAAAGCTTTTTGCTGCAAGTTAGATAAGCCCAAACTAGAGGGTGTCTTATTAATACGTAAATTATCTTCTTTATATTTAATCTGCTAAGAAGAAAAGATAGTTCAGTAGATTTAAACTTATTTGAAAGATATTTCTTTCAAACATTTCATTAAATGAATACTACAAAATTCTAATCATACCTAAACTAATGATGTGAGGGAGCAAGGTCGCCTCAGTCCTTGCTGGCTTTTCCAGGGGTGCTCCTGCAGTCAGTGTTTTCTCTGAGTGAGGCAGAATCCTCTGAAACTTTTACCAGAACATTATTATACGAGGTTATAGAATTGCAGTGTGTTGCTATTATTACCTTTGATTTTTAAAGCACAAAAGATTCCCATCATGTGATTCAGCTTAAGTTCTGAAAAAGTGCCTGTTCATTTCTACTCTGAAATAATTTTAGACAAAGCAAGTTCTTCAGCCTGGAATACGGGTGCAACACAGACACATTCTCTGAATTATCACCTCAGGAAAATACACATCTTTAGATAGTCTCAATCCTCAAGATAAAAAGCTGAAATGCAGAGTGAGGATGGTTGCTCTGAAGTATGAAAGGAAGAGGCAACTGATGGGTTTGATTAAGCAGCCTTTTGAATTTGCTTTTTCTAATGGGGGTGATGAAAGCACAGTTTGCGTTGAGTTTTGTTTCGACTCGCTCTGCCATGAAGCTGTTTGAATCCAGGATTATGCCCACATTATTCATATTGCCAAAAACATCAAAACAGGAACAAAGGGAAAGCTAACCTTGAATTTTCAGCATGTATTTCAGTCCTTGTAAACAAGTTACCATGGAGATAGAACCCATGTGAACTGCCACCTTCCTTACAACTGCTGTAGACTTTGGACCGGCAAGGAAATGTGACATGGCATCAGTGCCATTTGTGGTAAAAAACCCCCTGTGTTTCAAATGCTGCACTTAAGCATTTCACCACAACACTACCAAGTGAAAGCTTAGAAATTGCTTGAAAGCATTGAATTGCCTAAAAAATAGGTGAGAGATGTGAGAAACAAAGCTCTACCTCTTTCACTTTTCCAAATGAAATAATATTCTAGCAGCAAAGAAGATGTGAGGTCACTCTGCTAGACTGGTAGCGAGATGAAAGTCTGCAAAGACAGCCTGATTGCAGATTTAAATAGTTCTCACTAGAAAATGTTTTCAAAGACACTGAAGTTGTGACACTAAAACAGTTCTTAAAACAAAAAGGAACAAAAATATCCTTGTCATTGATTTTGCTGCTGTTCTATTTTGAATAGAGCTGCAATTGTCATGTCAGTAACAAAAATCAGCCATCACACATCCCAGCCTACTTACATCCCATGGACAGAAATGGATAAATGTGAAGGTATTCATTTCTTTTCCTCATCCTCCTTTCAGACTTATCTCCTCTTGTGTTCCAGAAAGTCATTTGTTGGCTAGCTCAGTGTATTTGTTTTTAAAACCATGAGTTTCTATCATCAGCAATCCTCTGCTTACACAACTACTAATTGCTTAAATCACATCCTCTAGATGAAAATCATAGGCAGCCTCTAGAGCAGTAGCTATAACGCAGGAAGGCCGTGGGTAAAACAATATTGTGGATGTCCAAAAGTGAATGAATTCTCATATTAGAGTCATTAGGGTGAGTACTATAAAAACTCTGATCTAGTCACTAATGTTCCTTTGAATCCAGTTCAAGTCCTTATTTCCTTTCACAGCACTGAAGGCTAGAAGTTAAAACCTGTATGATATGTCCTGGGATTTTGTTGTGCAGCCTGGTATCAGGCTGTTCAACTTCAGGAGGGGAACTGTCTTTCAATCTATATGTTTTCATGTTGCCTTTCTTTCCTTTAGTAAACAGTGTTTTCTAAAATAAAGCTGTTATTATCCTGTTTTCTTTCATTGACTTTTATTCTTCTTTTCCTGAGAAATTTAGACAGTGTAACCAAATTGTTACTGTAAGATAAACCAGTAGGAAAATAGTCTGTTACACACCACAGACTGTACTTTTCTGCTATATTTCTACTTTATTTAATATAACAGTGGTCTAGGACAGAATAGTTTCGTATAGAACAAAAGAATACTACATTAAAATATCTTCATATAGACAATACTATGAAAAATCATAGAATCATAGAATAGTTTGGGTTGGAAGGGACCTTAAAGATCATCGAGTTCCAACACCCCTGCCATAGGCAGGGACACCTCCCACTAGCCCAGGCTGCCCAGCACCCCGTCCAGCCTAGTCTTGAACACCTCCAGAGAGGGGGCATCCACAACCTCCCTGGGCAACCTGTTCCAGTGCTTCACCACCCTCACTGTAAAGAATTTCTTTCTTATGTCTAGTCTAAATCTATCCCCCTCTAATTTATATCCATTGTTTCTAGTCCTCCCATCCGATATTATGTTAAAAATTCCTTCCCCTGCCTTTCTGTAGGACCCCCTCAGGTACTGAGAAGTTACTCTGAGGTCCCCTCTGAGCCTTCTCTTCTCCAGGCTGAACAACCCCAACTCCTTCAGCCTGTCCTCATAGGGCAGTTGCTCCAACCCTTTGATCATCTTCGTGGCCCTTCTCTGGACCCTCTCCAATAGCTCAATACCCTTCCTGTGTTGAGGGCTCCAGAACTGGACGC
>VZTY01007444.1:292523-306067 GCA_013400935.1 Turnix velox
TCTCCATATCTCCTATGAAGATGTTAAATAGCACTGATCCCAGTACTGATCCTTGAGGAACACCACTCGTCACTGGTTTCCACTTGGACAATGAGCCATTGACTGCAACTCTATTTCTATTGAAAAAAATTATTTAAATAAACTGCAACTCTATTTCTATTTAAATAAAAAATAAAATCAGACACCACCTGAAATACTGTTCATAACAGTGAGTAACTTCCTGCTAATGCAGAGAATCTTACTGCCAAACCAGCTGGCCCTGCATGCTGACGGCTCCCCCGTGTTAGAATGCAAGCTGGATTTTTCCTACCCAAAACAAAACGGTTAAAATTATACTCTCCCCAGCTGTATGGAAATGCACTAATTTGTAACTTTCTAAAGCTAATACATTTATGCTTCAGTAGCATACAGCTAATTTAGTAACAAACAGCAGATTGAATTTTGATCAGCTTTAAAAAATGGGTACAATAGCCTTCTGACTTCAAATGAGCTGAAAAGGCTCCCTTGGTATTTTCTTCAATCTGAAATTTAAGGGGTAACTTTTTCCTTGAAGATTCCTTTAAAAGGTGATGAACAATTCAAAGAAGCCTGTTTATTAATGCTGCTACCCAGATACCTTGTTAAGGTAGCCTTCCATATCAACGCAAGCACCAGCTTCTTTTGTGGTGTCATAGAAGCAAAATGATACAGATTTAACAGAAGGAAGAAACTGAGTAAATAAGACATATCTCAATCCAGTGTTCTATAATATCACATAAAGTCATGGTTAAGAAATAGCAGTTTTAATTGTTGGAGGAATAAGCAAGGTACAGCTCATTAATGGATTAAAGGCAAAAGAAAGCCAGTGCACTAATGCCAGCCTGACATCTAAATCTGACTAAATATATTTGAAATATCAAAAGTATCCTAATTATGAGGGACTTTTACATGTGAAAGCTAAGACATAGTGAATCCCATACCTTATTAGTTGAAAAATTCGAAAAGGGAATAACTTTTGAAAAATAAGGAATATTGTGGAAATGTTCTTCAGAAGCAAGTCTGGCCTAACCTGATGGCTTTTTGGATAACATCTTAACTTCAGAAGCTCTAAACATCATTTTCATTGCTGGAAAGGTTGAGATCTGCTAGTATAAATTATTATTATGCAGTATAGTGTCAAGAGTGTTGTGGCTGTTCCAGATGTCTCTGTACAATGACACAGAGGATGTGTTCTTCTCAGGTTGGGTTATTTGAAGTTTGCCCTCCCCTTTCTGGCCTCACCCAGATTCTGCAGTGGAGTTCTGGTCTGTTTTCGTGATGGGTCAGTTATTTATTAATTATTATGCAGTCTTGTTTCCCTCCCAATTTTGCAACTTCAGGAGGATCCGGGCAAGCGTATAGGCAGTGACAGGACTTACATGCGCAGAGGGAAGCAGAGAAATGACAGCCCATCATACCCCTCCAAATTACTCTTTTTCTGCCTCTCTATGATTCCAATAGCTGTCTTGATAATTCTTTTACAAATAATTTTCCTATAAAGAATACAGAAGCTGGGCTCATCTTTACCCTGCCCTTCATCCAATTCTTTCATAACCCTTATCCCACAATCTAACAGCTAACAGCAGGGCTGCCCATACTGTTCATTCCCTTTGTTTCTAACTCAGAATTGTAGTAAGAACAAAGATGGAACTTGCTGCATGGATGACTTTCTCTCCTACATATTTGTCTCTTTAACAGTATTATTCAATTTCTAGGCACCGTAAGGAGAGGAAAAAAAGTGTCCATTCTAAATCTGATAATGGAAATTTGAAATATTTCCAGCCTCCATCTTTTATAAAAGGTCAGGTTGAAAATTTCAGACTTACTTCCTTTGTAAGTAAAATCAGGAGTCTTTACCACTAATGAAGCTTGACATGCTAAGCTTGCAAAACTTTTAGAAATAATTCAATAAACTAGATCTTTTTTTTTTTGTTTTTAACAGAATGTTATAGTACCTGCATGCCGCAAGAAGGCTAATATAACTCAGACACTGAATCTGGAATATTGTCTGTCTTCTAGCTGTAAATACTACAGAACAGTGTGTTTTATGGTCATATACGTTCACACATATCTGACCATAAATCAGTGCCTCAAGCTTCCCTCAAGGAAAGTTGAAAGAGTGCATCTCACAAGAGAAGAAAATGCATTTAAAATTACTGCAGCTATAAAACAAACTGACATAACCCAAAGCAACAAATATGGGAAAGGAAATCTTCTGGGGCCACATCATTGCTCTGAGAACATTTTCACTTTTTGTTTTCCTATCAGTGATCCAGTGTGGATCAAAAATGGCATAAAATCTACTCATTATGCCCTCTAATTATCATACAGATGTACCCCTTCTTTGGAGTAATTATCTTTCAGGAGCAGTGTAACAGAGCTCAAAGAAACCAATACTCAAGTCTTCCCTTGAAGATTTTTCTCTTTTGTAGTCAGAAGTGTGTCCAATTCAGTTTTCTGTACCTGCACTCTCATTAACAGGTGCTTCACAAGTTTGAGGAGCAAGTGCAAAGAAAGTGGAGAAGCAAGAAGAGTTTTACAATAAACTAAAAAGAGTTTGTAAGACCTCAATTCAGGTAAAAGAAGAGTAAGAGTTTCATCTAGTTTCTGCTAGAAATCTCTCACAGGCTCATTTTCTCACTTGAGACTTCATCCTCAAATGCTTGAACTGCTGAGATCACATTATGATACAGCTCATTTCATTGTAACTGCGTCTAATTGATGGTACTCACTTAAGATTTTATCACTTGCACTGATTCTCAGTGGCATTTAGAGAGAAGGCTGGGCAATTTGGATAAAATTCAATTTTTGACCAATTTTAGACCCATTCATCATTTCTTGAAGTTAGTAAGATGGTGGTGTACATAACTAAAGAAAGGTAAATCATGAACAGAGGAGGAATGTTCTGAATTTATGCCGAAATTAAAATAAAAAGATTCTAAAGTCACTTGATGCTAAATCATAGCCACACTTAATAGTTTAATGTTGTTTTTTAATCAACAGATTTTTGAAGCATGGTAATTAACTCTCAGCCTTGAAGATATTGCTCCTGATGAGAGCAAAAGAGACCTAACGCATTAACAAGAGCTAAAAAGAAAGTTTTTGGTAAAGAAGTTTTCCTTGAAGAATTGAGTTATACTCACTGAAGAGCTAAATGCATGTGGTTAGCAAGAATTTGCTAACAATGCCTCAAATAATAAATAAAGGCTTGTTATGCTGCAATGCTGGTGACTGAACAATGTTAAGACAATACTTTCCTTGGTTTGATATCGTGTCTAAAAACCATTTTTGTTGTGTTATATGTTTTTGTTTTGGGTTTTTTTTGTTTGAGAGTCATTTTGTCTAGTCTGATTGTTTCTGTGACAGCTTGCTCATCTTCTGCCTGCAATCTGAAGTTGGGATTTCTACTTTGTTTTCTAAATTGGATGCTATTGAACTAATTATCTTCTGGTCTGCGTTGATTTACCTAAAAGAAGTATCTCTCATTTTTTCATAATTTTATAGTATTGGAAGGTTAGGTTATGGTTTCTATCTTTCATCTTCATTTTAAACATGCTTTTTTTAAGCATTGTGGAGTAGTGAAAAAAGAACTAATTCAGATAAGTGATCATGTGTAATGGCTACTAATAGAAATGCAACTTTTAATTAGATATTAATCTTCTGACATATGTGTGTCTTTGCATCACTGCATTTTGTGAAAATGTGGGTAGGGATGTTTACTTTCATGACTTTCTTCTTTCCCCCTCTGTGATCCTTCATGACCTCCAAGGCTCTGTGAGTGCTAAGGCACATTATGTGCCCATGAGAAGGCATAGAAAGAAAATAACTCATCCTGACCTGAAGCTTTGCTCTTAGATTATTCGTCTCTCTGCACCTACTGCTCTGAGCTGCTGCAATCTGACCCTTAGCAAAGCTCAGCACAGCAGCCAGAGACAGTAGACAACATCAGAGCTTCCAAGTGAGACTGTCTGCCATCCAGTATCTCTGAAAACATCAGTGGACTGGTTGACTAGGCTTGGTGAAGGCATTAGAGTCCAATAGTGTGTTTTAATTTATGTGGTGAACTATTTTTGTATAAGTTTGTATAAGATGAGGTTCACTTTTATTTGTTAATATTCTCCCCCAAATGGACTTTTCCATTCAGCCATTACTGTTGTTTCAAACTGCTTTCCATCTTGATTAATTATAAAAAATTTCCTCATGACTTCAGACAGTTCTGCGTCTTCATGAGATCCCTTGTTGCTATGATGCACAACAGGTTGTTCAGAGTGTAATGACTTTGGATTGTGACTGAGGAGCTCATAAATGAGTGGATATGAAATATATAGTGAAACAGCACTACCTGCTTCTGTAAAAACTGGTTTTGGAGTGTTTCTTTTTCCCAAAATTTAATAAATTACTTAGCACTTAGGAAAGTGAGTTTATGACCCTGGCCTGCACCAGGCAGAGCATAAGCACATTACTCACAAACTTGCTCAATCCTGAAAATCTACTGAAACCCATACAGTCCTCTGTGAGATGCAATATGCTTTCAAGCCATTGAATAAATGCTAGAACACCATATACATTTCCATATAGATTTTTAAAGATCTTTAGAAATAGGAAGCAGTGATATTCTGGTTAATTCTTCAGTAAGCTGAAACTGATTTGCCAAAACAAGAAGTTCTATGCAGCACATACATTCCTGCTGCTTAAGTCTGACTACGTGCAATTGAGCAGCCCTTCTGAATACCCACTGTCCAAAAAAAAGGTGTTCTAAAGGATGAGTTTGCTTTCATGAACATTGACTGCTGCTGAAACTACAACTCCCCAAAGGCAGCAAAAATATTTTGCTGCTTCCTCTGTAGCTTTACTCAATCAGTATGGCTGGCTCAAAGGGGGGATCTGCCAGACTTAACAAAGTCCTTGGAAAAAGGAATGAAACTTGACGAATGAGATAGTAGGGGATGAAAAGGAATTGCTCTGAGCAGGCAGTGAAGATGAGAGGGATCATAAAATTGATTGAGGCTTGAAGGGACAATAAGTTGTGAGTTAAGAGGAAAAGAAGGGCCTGGTTGAGAAGGAGACCTGGAGGAAATGAGGTTTAAATGCACCTCAGGTGTGGCAAAGTTTTAAAGATTTAACCTCAATGATCATGCTCCGTAAGCCTCGGGACCTTAGCAGCTTTGTGTTCAAGATTTCACAACTTGAAATCTTTGTACACTGAAATCACTGACCATAAGCTTTTGTGTTCAGCCAGGGTTACAGCTACACCTGGGATCTGTGAGAAAAAAAAGAAACTGTTTTTGAAGTTAGTTTGGAGCCAAAGAGAAGTTAACATCTTCAGGTCAAGATATATTTAATAATAGCTGGATCAGAGAGGACTGAAAAATATTTACGTGTTTCTTTGTAGCTATATGATTTGGGGTTTTGTGAGAATTTTCAATCACTGAAATGTTTGAGTTCTCATAAAGACATATTTGTTTTTTTTCACTGACAAATTTCTTTTAGGTCCAAAATGACTCTATGATCAAATTTGAAAATTTCTTGGTTCAACCCCATATAAATTATGCATTGGATATTCCCATGCAATATTCTAGTATCAATATGTGTTGTGTGACTCTCTTGCATTGCTGTTTTTGGAAAAAAGAACTTTATTGATCTTCCATACCGTGAAAGATTAGTCTTTTCATTAGATCTGTTGCTAGATGGCAGTTTTACATTGTCTTTTCCCATAGTACAAGAAGTACAGCAAAGAGTGTATTTAGCAGTATTAGCATAGCTAGAAGCAGTATTATTTCATCAGCAGTAGTTAACTGGGAAGAAATAAGTGGGAATAACAGTAAAGGTCTAAACCCATCAGTCAAGAGTTTCTTGTGTCGCATTGCTGTGGCTGCATCTGGCCCCTGAGCAGCTTTCTCTCTCCTCAGTAGCTCTGGGTGAAATATAAAGTGGTGGAGAAGGCAGTAAGAACATGTCTCAGCACTGCCTCTTGGTCCTAAGGAAAGAAGTCAAGGGGAGTTAAGCCTCTGAGGGAAGGTAAACATCAAATCTACTTCCTGAATGGATTTTTCCTGTCTGATTCCAGGAGTCTTCATGATCTTTTAAAAGAGGCTAGCTCATGTTGAGGCATTACGTTTTGAGAGTTTCATCTGTTTTAACAAGCTGAATGTTGGCAGTTAGAGATGAAACACATCAGCAGAATCTCCAAGGGCACAGTGAGTGATCTTTGCCAGACCTGCCAATTCCAGGCTCAGCCATGGATTACCCCCAGACACTCTGACAGCAGTTTCCCTTGACATTCCCAGCACACTGAAAAAGTAACCAATAATCAGTTTCTCCACCAATCTGTTGTACCACTGATTGCTTCTAAACCACCATCTATCAGCACGGCTTTGTTGTGGCTCACCCAGAAGCATGTCTATCATTGGCTGAAACTAGGGGTCAACAACAGTGAATCAAAACCCCAAAGCCATAAATTCAAGTCAAAAGTATTTCAAGTTTTTCATGGATAATTTTGTTCCATCTTTTGAGATGTTATCCATACATATCATTAACTTCATGCTGGATTACATATTGTCTTCTGCAGGATTGAAATGATTTCCTCTATTTTTACTCAAAAGATTTTTCTGTAGTTTTCTCATGCCTTCTGAAGATGTTGAAAATCCTTCTCTTAATAGCTATTTAAATAGTGTTCATTCATTCCCCCTTTTTTTGTCCCATACAAATATCAAGGCTTCTGGTGTTGCTTTTAAAGAAACAGGTCTTCTAAGGAGCACTAAAAAAGATACCCTTTACTTAAATTTTAGCATGTGGTCTATTTTAAAGTTTGAAGAACAGTTTCCTTTTATGATAGTAATTTCAGGTTGTCATTTCATACTTTGTGTTCATATCCAATTTGTTAAATCACTTTGAGCAGACTTTTTTCTTTCAATCTTTGTTGGTACCTGTAATTAAAGCTCTAATAATTTATATAAATTTATTATAATTTATTGCACTTTTTTTCCCTGTTTTTTAAGAAACTTAAACTTTGTATGGTGCAGGTTTCGTAGCTTCCTTACTATTTAAAAATGAATCAATCATGTATGGACTCAAGTATGGAGATGACCAAAAAAAACCTTGCTGGATTTGATGAAGTTGAACAGAAAGTAGTAAATTTTAGAAGTGTGATTACTGCCACAATTGGAAGTTCTCTGTTCCTGTAGAAGCTCTGTTCTTTATGGCTCTGTGTTTATAAATAAATAATAATTAGTATTTTTCTATGTTCTTAAACTACTTGAGTGTACCACTTCCCAGTAAGTCCTATATATTTTTTTGCCTCCAACTATCAAAAAGGCTAACTTATTAGGTGAACCATTTTCTTACTGTTGAATTTCCAGCTTAACAAAGTGAAATGAACAGATTTAGAATATGGACTTAATAATAAAGAAACTCTACTAGTTCTTTGAATTACTCTTCTTGTATCCCTGCATTCGGTATTTGCTTAGTTCTAGCTGGAATCCATTTACTTTCATAGGCTATGTGGGGGTGTGTTTTAATTCAAGATTTATGAAAGAGTCAAGTTTGAGTTGTCTGAATTGAATAAATACAGCAACTACTTCCACAGGATATAAAGCTTGCTGTATAATTATAATTTAGCAGTAGGTTTATGGAGAAAGGACAATGGTTTCCATCTTTATATGGGTGTTAAGGTGCATTGTTATTTAGAATACAAAACCCTTCTGCTCTTGCATTCTGCCTTGCAATTTTGTCTGCAAGTACA
The DNA here is from genome assembly GCA_013400935.1 of Turnix velox. Lineage (NCBI taxonomy): Eukaryota > Metazoa > Chordata > Aves > Charadriiformes > Turnicidae > Turnix > Turnix velox. Next base: position 300,283 of record VZTY01007444.1, read on the forward strand.
AGATAGTATCCTGTTTATGAATTCCAGTCTCAAAAGCTAATTTAATTGGTGTATTCCAACTACTATTGCTTATTTCACACTTCAATAGGTAAAGATGCATTAATAATCGAAGTTTCAAACTGTAATTAACGCTAGCTTTAGGCTCCTGACAATGGAATGATTGCATTGCTATGTGTGTCTTGATACACAAAGTTAATCTGAGCTGTGAATGAGTAACAAACAGAACACACAGTTACTCTCTAATGCAAGTCACTACATGTAATTGTGTGTTCTTTGCTGCTGTCAGGGAGGAAAAAAGTAAGATACCAGTGGCTGTAAAATCTGGATGGATGTCCCTCATTCATCTACTTCAGCTCTATGGGTGATTAGATTGAGCTGTGGATGATGCGTTTCATCCCATTTGTTTCTACACTGTTACCTCACAGGCTGTTCAGTCCCAGAGCAGAGCTCCTTTTCTTCATTTACATGAGTTTGGGTAAAAGGTGATGAAGGGCCTGTCTAAAGAAGAAAGGTGGGATTTTTTTCATCATGCCATGCCAGTTTGCTGCACAAAGCCCTACCACTATCCCTCCGGTGACAGAGTCTTTCAGAATCCATTTCATTGCCTTTCCCTTGAAGCTAAAAAGTAGTCATTCAATTACTTTTATGATTCTGAAGTAGTTAGTCATCTCACCCTCTTTTAATACAAGCCAGGGACTGTGCAGCTATAAATCACTGGTAAGGGGGATCTAAAAACATGACAGGGAGGCAGAGAATCAGTTTCTAAATCATTGGATCAGTGGTTTTGTTTCTTTGCTGTAGTCTAGTGTTGATTAAACAAAGCCAACTATTAGTAACAGTTTTTATGGCCTGTTATGGTCATTACAAGTAAGAAGCTAGAACCGAAGCCCTATCCTAAAGCACTTTGCTAGACTTTATTTATAATAAAATGTGAGTGGTGATGTGTGTAAGTGGGGTAGAAGTTCTCAGCCATATACAGCAGGAGGTGCAGTTAAAGGAGCAGAGGTGCAGTTGGTGTCCAGTACCTCTGCAGGCTGTTGGCTGCCACTGGGCTCTGGTCTTGGCTCAGGAAGCCCTGGGCCCTGCTAGCTCTTGCAGCTCCCACTGATACCAGCAGTGCTCTCCTCATTTTTCTTTGGTGAATTAAAACCATGCAAACAGCTTAATTAATTTTTCAATGAGAAAAACATCATTGACATTATTTGAAGTAAATACAACCGAAAAAATCTTCAGATTAATTGCTACTTGGGAAACATCTATTGATCTTCATTTTATTAAAAACTGGAAAGCACATTGGGCTCTTTCAGTGAGAAGTGAGTAAAAAGGAGTTTGAGGAGCTTCATATTCAGTGAAAGGGCATATATATATAGGAGTGCAGTTAATATTTATTCTTTCATGCATAGTCTTTGTTCTTCTCAGTTCCTGAGTGTTTTCATCTATATTCCCACTGATACTTTTTTTTTTTCCCTTTGACTCCTCACCCGTTCTTTGTACTCCCACAGACTTTCTCCCTGAATGCATTTTCTGTAGGGAGGAGTGGACACAAGTGCTTTCATTTAGGAATTCCACCTGGGACCTTCTCAGTTCAGGACAGGAAGAAAAGGAAAAGATATAGGGGAGGTCAGACAGGATAATAAGACAGGAAATCAGCATATCTCCTGTGCCTCTAAATTCTCTCACAAATCCAGTGGTTCCTGCCTGAGCCACTGAAATGCAGATCACAAAATGCTGAGCAGATATTTAAAATGATGCTAATATTTTGGATTTGGCTCCTTTCTAGTCAGACTGCACTGAACTGGCTAGTTTGAGTCACAGACATGTTAGATAAATACTTTTTATCCAGGCTTCTCAAACGACATCATGGTTAGCTGCATATACAGAAGTCTTTTAAGAATGGTTTCTGATCTCCACAGCAATGAGAAGTTTGGTCCAAGAATGATGGATGAAGCCAAAACTTCCAGCAGAAAAAAGCTACCCTCTCTGCTGTGCCAGAGCTGGCTTCTGAGGGCTTTGTTCTCTGGGCTTTGCCATCTTTCTTCAGGAGCCTATTCTCAGGATTTGGCCCATTTTCTTGAATCTACATTAAATATAATTTCAGGACATGAAAGAAGCTAGCAGAGCTAGCGTTCAATGCAGATCTGGCCAGATTTCCTCAGTGAACTGGATAAGTGACAGCAGTTTCCTCAACTAACAAAATTCTCCTGTATATGGATTGTACCAGAGAGATGTATGAGAACAAATCCCTGAGGTGACAGTACTCTTCCAAGGGTGTTGTGTGTCCCCTCTGTGCATGGAGATGAGTCCATGAAACTTGTCAAGGGAATTTTTCGTATCTTCTGTCTTGCTTTGAGTAGCCAGGCTTCCTGAGACAACCTGCAGCCCCCAGGGCAGCACAGTCCTCTTGTCTCAGCTGTGTGACATGGCCCTGGCATGAGCTGCACCTGAATTTCTTGAGACCCTAAGGTAATTCCAGAATAGGCCCTCCTAAACTATTGTGTGAGCAGATCAATACCTTGACATTTGTTTAACTGGTGGGAATCTGGAGAGGTGGCATTTGGTAACATGTATCACTTTATCTCTCATTATTTACCTTTTCAACTAAAACTCCATTTCACCCTGTTTTGCAGGTTTTCTATTGCATCTAATTTGGAACCATGGTACTGTCAATAGGATAAATTAACAGATGTTAGTATGAAAGAGAACCTTCTTTCTTCCTTTCATTGTTAGGGGCAGTGGAATTCCCAAGACTGGGGAAATTCACCCATGGTCCTAAAGTGGATGCCACTGACAACATGTTATGTCAGTCTGTAATTTCACTTTCTCCCGTGCTTCAAAGGATAAGAAAAATCATTTAATTCACACAAATATTCTAATATTATGCTATACAGATTCTCAGAGGATTGCATTCACACCAGGAAGGGTTCTGTGCTTTGCAATGTTCAAGCATAACTCTGGAATCAATGCATCAATGCCTTTTTAGTTGTTGTTTTAATAGGGTTTTCTTTTCAAACCATATGGATTGAAAGCCTTCAGTACTTCTAGTGAAAGGTGAAGAGCAAAAAAGAATATATTTATAAAAGGGGAAAAAATAAATCAGGTTTGCTGTTTCAGAGATACCAGGTTAGCGTTTAGTCCATGTGCTGCAGTGAGTAATGAGGAGCATGCTTAACACATTTTAAGGTGCATACATATAATTGAAGATATGATATTTAAGGTTATTCCAAGTTATATTTGTCTTTTGTTACTTTCTATGTTTACTATTTCAGGATTAAAGAGATTTCTTTGTCAATGGGAATTTGAGGAATAATAAGATACATTTTCAGTATGAGACCAGTCACATCTGCCGGTGGTGTTCTGCCTCTGGGGAGAAAGTTGTGGAGGAAAGTCCCCTCATTTCCCCAAGATTATTGTGGTTTGCAAGTTGCTAATTTCTGCCCACTCTGTTAAAAAATAACCTTGTCTGTGACCCAACCAGGGTAGTATTTCATTTGAAAAAAGAGAATGATGCTGGAGTGGACTAAATGTTTCTATCTGTATATTTTCACATTCAATCTGTTTATGGATTTTCAGCAGAAATTGCCATTCTGATTTTACTTATTTGCATTTGAATAAACAGTGAAGGGTTTTTTTAAATCGAGTTGGTATGACCTGAGCCACTTCTGACCAAAAATAGATAAATACAATTAATATGTCTCTCCTTCCTCTGCTGACCCGGTCATGGACTTCCAGAAGATAAGGCCCATTTGTAGAAAGAGAGGAACTGTTTTCAATGGAGATTAAATTGATACTGAGAAATGCATTACAGGATGATTTTTGCATTAGAGTAAAATTTGATGGGGAAGATGTAAATCTCAAAATGATGCTGCTATTTTCAAATTTACTGGTATTTAAAAAAGGAGGGATAAGTCTTATAAAAATGAAGCCAAATATGGGGTTTACTCCAGTTTCTGACATTTCTTTTCCAAAAAAAATCAAGTCATAATTGTCTGGGAAGTTACCACAGATCTAAAGTATTTTATTTACTGAGATTTTATGTCTATAGATTTCAGCTAAGATGTGACAGGTGACAGATATCACATGCCTCATTTGCACATTGAGCTCTCTTTTTTTTAATCATGCCATTGTCTTAAAGTACAAATATGGAAATCAATATACAGATGCTCTTAACAAAGACAGCATTGTAAAGTATCTGCTGAATTAGCTTCTGTGGAGTCATCTGTCACTTTACTAACAGCCCAGCTTTTAACAATGATGGTATAATCTCAAGTCTTCATTCTGAAATTGTGTTAGATTTATAGTATTTTAATTGTGATCATCTTTGTTACATTTTCAGTGAGTCAGACCAGATGGTATGAGGAATATATTAATTAAATCACCAGGATTTTATAAAGATACATGAGCTCTTTCCATCCTCAGAAAGGTTGAACATTCCTTTTTATTCTTGCAATAATGTTTAATCATTCCAAATGTCATGAATAATTGCATTTTATTAACAACAGTAAAGAAAAACACCCTGCTCTTTTGAAGTGAGGCTTGCATGGGGAGGTGTTTGTTGGTTTTTTTCCTTTTTCCAATTATTGTTTATTTTTAATCAGGTGCTTTTCACTTGCTTTGCTTGATGAAGATATTTGCAAAATGGACTTCAAGTGACAGATTAAGTTATTCTGGGTAGCCCTGTGAAAGGCTAATAGATTCCTAGTCAAATAATTAAAGCTTGTGTCAGTGAATGTTTTGGTAGTGGGAGTCTCTATTTTAAATTTAATATGTGATGGAAGCTCATTATAACAAACTGTTGCTTCTGTGGCTGCAAAAACATCCCAGCTGTTAGTATTAATTAGCACCATTATCTGTTCTTTACACTGACAGAGACTGCAGCCCAGAGACATTGCAGAATATTACATAGCTCAATTGTTCCAGGATTTTCCTAGTGTTTGCTCCATTGGCTTGCAGATCCCAGCAGTTTTGCTATTTTTAGATCCTCCAGAAAGAATGGATTTCTAGGAACCCTTGCTCCTGCAAGTATCTGTGTGGCTCCAAAATGAGTGCTCTTCTTCCAGTACAGGGATCCCAGTGCATTTGGCAGATGCTTTATTCCCATCTATATTGTTATGGGGAGGTTTTTTACTGTTCCTTTGAGCCAGCAGTGGGAAGCAAAAAGATAAGCAAGAGGATAAGGGAAAAAAGTTCCATAGTGAGAGAGATGCTTAATGGTACTATTTTCCCTCATGACAGTAGCTTCTTTTTTTTCACTGTCATGAGAAAGGGATTTTGTCGTGCATCCTTTCTGCATTATGGGCAGGGACATATCTGGGCCTGGGCTGCTGCTTGCACATAGTTGCATTAAAATGTAATTAGAAATTGCATAATTCTAAACTGCATTCTAACCTGTAAGGTCAACAACTGGAAAAGGGAATTGAGAAAATGGAAATGGAATATTCAGTGTGCTGTTTGTATTTAGCGTGTCTTCTTTTGGAGGATACACAATTTGGTTTGTTAGATTTTTTTTCCTGTGAGACAACTATTTTGAGACTGATGCCATCAACTTTTCTGTTCCAATTGACTGGAAATTAATCCTCTGCATTTGACACTGGTCCATGTAAAATACCCCTTCCCCCCAAATGCTAACTTTTTGTACTTGCATCACAAAGTACAGTATTGCTTCAGGGGTATGTGTCTATTGCTTCAGGTAATCCAAACTAACACTTGTACAGAGCTCAGAATAAGGTAGAATCATAGAATCAGCGAACAATTTTTGTTTCAATTCTCAATTAAGATCATAGAGTTC
>VZTY01007444.1:306338-449029 GCA_013400935.1 Turnix velox
CCTTCCTGTGTTGAGGGCTCCAGAACTGGACGCAATACTCCAGGTGGGGTCTCACCAGTGCTGAGTAGAGGGGTGTTATAAAGTTTTCCCCTTAAAAATTATATAAAAGAATGAAGAAAATGGCACAAAAGGGAGCCCATTTTCATCATGGCTTTTAGACTGTAATCATCTCAGCTTATTCTAAAGCCACAGTATGGATGATGAGCAGTTGAAATCCAATTTGAATTCATATTATTGCATTTAATTTACACTGCCACCTGTCAACAGGAAATAAACTGAGATATCTCCTGAGATATCCAGAGGAAATGCTCATTTATAATTAATCTTCCTTTTTCTTTTAGAACTGAATTTTGTAATTGCAATGGATTGTTAGTGCTCTTCTGCACTAAAAGACAGTTAGTGTAACAGTCAGTCCATCACTAAAATTAGTTGAATTTTTGGTTTTTTTTCTATGAAATTCAACAAAAAATGTTTCCTGTAATATTTTTTCTTGATAACTGTCCATCGTTTTTCTCACATTGACCACCCACCCACATCAAAAGTGGAACAGCTTCTCCAAATTCTAGAAAGATTCAAGTAATACCATACACTTTTAGGTCAGAATACCTAACATAAGATGTACACTGATGCAGCTCTGTTTTCTGACAGAGGATGTCACAAACAGATGAAATGATGATAAAAGTGGGCACTGGCACAGATTTAACCCAGCCATTATTCTCATTATACTGTAATTCTGGGTTCCTCTAGCTGACAGCACAGGATGATAGCTGACATCTACTTTGAATCCATATTATTATGCTTAACATGTTCAACTAGTATTTTCCAACAGCTGAAAGTGCAAATACATGTCTTCTAAGATGTTCATATAAACACTGTTTGTATCCATCTATCCACAAATACTGTGGATAATGCAGATGGCTGGTACTTAAAATACAGAAGATATGTGTTCCTCTGAATAGTGACATTTGAGATTGAGGGGGGAAAAGAATACACAAAACCAAACTGTTCAATGATTATTTTCCACATTCAGTTTTATACTTCTGAATTCCAAAAGCAATCAAGTTAATTTCAGTGCTGGCACATCTAAGAGGATTATACTAGTTTGACAAAGTTCCTGAGTCTTCCAAAATCTTTCTTTAAAAGACAGCTTCCACTGATGTTTTGTCACTTAATAACATATGGTGGGGAAATAATGCAGCTTCATCAATAATTTCTTATGGCTTCTGTGATGTTTTCCCCATAACACAAGACTCAAAAATAATGCTAAATAAAAGACTCTAGGGAAAATTACTTCTTTTTTTTCTGTATATAGCTCATAAAAGAAATGTAACCCAAATGATAGGCAAACTGTCTTGGCACTGGAGTCAGCCAGCACTCTGAAGCCAACCGCATTTTTCTCATTTTTGTGTTTTTTATTTGTGATTCTTGGAAAGGAGCGTGATTTTTAACTCAGTGGTGGGGTTTTTTTTGTTTTGCTTTTTTTACAAAATTCATAAATCCTTCCAGTTAAGACTTTCTGGTAAGCTACTGACCATCCAGCTAGGTGTTCTTGGCCTGAGTTTTAGTGCTACAGAGAAAGCTCCGTGACATTCTGATCTTTGAGATTATTTTATTGTGACCCATGAACATGGACTAGGGTTTTGTGATACTTTTTTTGTCAGTGAATGTGATTAGTGAGTAGCAAAGAGAGTTTGGTGATGTACCNAGACTTTCTGGTAAGCTACTGACCATCCAGCTAGGTGTTCTTGGCCTGAGTTTTAGTGCTACAGAGAAAGCTCTGTGACATTCTGATCTTTGAGATTATTTTATTGTGACCCATGAACATGGACTAGGGTTTTGTGATACTTTTTTTGTCAGTGAATGTGATTAGTGAGTAGCAAAGAGAGTTTTTTGGAATTCTCTCATTTGCCCATTACTAATCTTTATGCATAAAATGGTTGTAATATTTACTCTTCATAATATACAATAAAGGGGAAAGCTTTAATGATGGGTGCCTATATCATTTATTGTGTCTGGTATGCATACTACAGAAATATTTCTATTTCACAATCCTGCTGGTAACTAAAATAGCAGAAAAACTGGTTCATTTCCTCAGTTCTCACACATCTCTTTTGCAAAGCAAAGAGGAAAAGTGGAATTCTACTAGAACAGAAAAACAAGCTGAGATCAAACCCTTCCCCTCATCCTAAACTCTGGAATTTTTGGCACTTGTGAAACCTTTCCTGGAAGAACCAAGGAAATTCAGAAAAGATAAGTTATATTTTTTTGTTAAAAAAAACCAAAAAGGTTTGATCTTCTACAACTTCTTTGTAACTTCTCTACCTTGTTAAATAGCTAGGCATGAGGTTGTTGTGTGTTACCAGCACCTATTAGAATTCTCCTGAGGAATCTTAGTAGTGATGTCTGAAGATGCATAGACACACTCCTATTACAAGTATTTATCTTGTTTCCAAATACTGTTATCTCTCTGTAATTTGCTGAGCCCGAAAAACTGTAAGCTGCAGCTCTCTTTCCATGATGGGTTTAGCTAGAACACCTCTTCAAGCAGAACTTCTCTCTTGGCTTGACCCAGAAGATGGCCCTTATCTGGATCCATTGCTTCCTAACTACTGTATTATTTTCTGCTGGCAGAAGAAAGTGCATACAACTTGACTAGATGATCAGTAAGTGTATTTTCCTCTTGATGTTCATTATTATGGAAGAGAGACGAGATGCCTGTCTTGTGTAGGGTAAGATCAGCAAATCTGCTATGACCCTGAAGTTGATTTTCTGCAGGAATTGCTTTTACCCTGAAATATCACATTTGTTATGATTAAGTAAAAGGTGAATTTCTCTCCTTGATATCAGCCTTATCAAGGATATAAGCTTCCAGTAGTAAGGACAGAGATCTCTGAGAGAATGTAATGGACCTAATGCATCAAATGTAATGGCGTGAGTGATCTCATAGAATTATTTCCAAGGGGTGTTGAGCACACATGCTATCTGCATTAGTGTGCAGATGCCATATGAAACCTGAGACTATAATTTCCACATCCAATTCACATAATGGATATGGAAATAGAAGTAATTTCAGATAGCAGATAGATATCCCAGGCCAATAAAAAACATATATAGCTCAATTTCCTCTTCAGCACTGTAATAGAAGGTAAACAGCCCTTCAGATGCAGCGTTGCACTCACATTGCTCTGGACATTGCAGTGTTATAGCTTTGAAAGAATTAGTGACTGTGCAATGGCAAAGGTATCTTCCTAAACTATAAGAAAATAATAATTACTGAGTTTTTATGTCCTCTTAAGACCTTAAATTTCACCATTTACACAGGGAGAGGACATGTCTTTAACAAAGTATTTTATTCCGAGCTATCACACTCAGGGATGCCCTGACACAGAAGCAGAAAAGAAGCAAAGCAAAGGAAGATCTGACTTTTGCAATGAAAAGTCTGCATCTTATTAGAGCAAACAAACTTCCATATGTATTTTTTACTTGATTAAAGAAGGTAATGCCTTAGTTCAAAAGGATATCAAATGCTGTCTTTGCTTTACTTGTTGTAGTAATTTATCACTTCAGCATGAAGCGTGAGTGGGGGTTTGTGTGTGTGTGTAGAGAAATATTAAGAGCTGGATGTTTTCCCTATGCTGAGATATGGTGAAATTCCACACCCATGGGCATATTTTTAATGAGCTACTACATAGAGCAGGAGATGCTTAGCTTCCATGTACTCTGTAAGCATTTAAGGGCTGAAATTTCCTCCCTATATTTGTTACTGCTACTTTTTTGGGGGTTGACACATCCCCGACCTCCTGCCCCTAAACTTGGCCTCATTTTTGGTTGCTAATTGCTCAGGGCAGGCGTGATGTAGGGAGGGATAATTTTTGGTCCATCAGTATGTCCTCAATAAATATAGTCAATGATAGCAGTATAAACATTCAAAGACTTGAGATTTTGTTACAAATAAATATACATGATGAACACAAGTCATGCATTTATCAAAACTATCATTTTGAAATCTTTAAGAAATGTTTACAAGGTTAAAAGTATCATTTCACAATCAGCTAGTCAGTTCTTAGTGAGATTTGAACAGCAATTGAAAATCCATTGACAGTTGTAGTTTGCCTTGGAAAATATAATAATTTGTGATGATGATAGAATATCACTATTGTATTTGTAAAATTTTTATCATCTTGGCTGTACAATTACTCTCTATGCACATGCATTTGGTAAAGGGATAGTTACTGGTAATTCAAACATACATTTTGGGTAAAAACTCTTAATTAGAAAACTGACATTTTGATACGTTTATGAGAAAATCATGACACTTGAGTTAGGTCACTGATATCTCCAACTTTGGGTATAAATGTAGAGCAGGGTGTGTGATATGAATAGAAGTGACTAAAGAGCAGGTTTTTAACTCGGTGGAATTCTGCACCTTGTCGCTTTCTTACTGACTGGCTGCTGCCAGCTGAGTTTTCATAGAGATATCAAAATAGAGAACCTTTTTAGTAATGTTACTTTCTTTGAAAAACAATGCTGCAAAGTTAAACTTTTCATACAAACCTGTTGGTTTTGATAAAACTTTAAGTCCAGGTTGCAGTACTAATTTAAAATGTAAGGGGGTAGAAGGAAGACCAAGAAAGTATAGCCAGATATTTTTGACATTTGTCTTGAGCAAGGAGCTGTTAATGACCACCTCTGTAGCCATCATCTTTTACATCTCTTCCTTGCTCAGAAATAATTGTTTACTTCTCTATATTAATACCCATTCAAAAAGAGCAACTCAAACCACCCATTCTACAACTGATACATTTCCTACAGTTCATGCTGAGACAGTCTCTCCCTTTTCTGATTTGGGTTTGTTTTTTTTTAGTTACTGTTCTTTTCTTGCGAAGAAATGGAAATGTTGAAGTACTGCCAAATTTCAGGGGAGAAAAACATCAAATTTTCTTGCCACGCATAGCAATGCATTTGTGAGAGGGAAAGCAAAGGAGTCTCAGTTTTTAACACTGGAGAGATCTTCTTTCTATATGAAAAGATTTTTTGGGTGATATTTCAGAAATTTGAGCTCTGGACATCAGAAATGACTAAGCCTTAAAGTCTTGGAGGTCAGATTAGTTAGAATCAAAGTTTTATGTATGTTTTGCCCTCTGTGTTCCTGGGCTTGTGGACTAGAATCAAAATGTATGTGTTCTGAATTTTCAGTGGGGATGAGCAGAGTCAAAGATAAATTTTATCAGCTTGGTCTGAAATGGTGAGAAATGTTGTTCTTTTTGTCTCTGTGCAATTCATGCAATTTTAGAGAGTTATTGAGCATAAGTCCTTTAATATATATAGTATGGAAATTTGGCCATGCAGATTTATTTACATCAGGACTTTGAAATTTAGAACCTTGCTTAACTTATTAAGAAACAAAGACACTTTTCTATCATCCATCTCACTGGACTGATACGATAGGGAATTACAGATTTCCATCTGATTTTCATAGCTATCTATTTTGGATCAAAGAAAAACATACAATTTATGATAGCTTCATTATAAAATGTACAAATTAATAATAAGACCTCATTCCATATTATGCAAACTTAAACTCTACTTGATTACACTCCTAATCACTTCTTAAAACAACTCAATTGCAGGTGAAAACTAGTGCAACTGATTGAGCACTGAATGGTCGAGGTCCATCGCAGAAAGATTATAAATATATTTTCATCCAGTTCATGCACAATAATGTTTGTGTCATCCTTCTTGTATCCACTGTATGAAATATGTACTGCTAATAGAATCATAGAATGGTTTGTGTTGGAAAAAACCTTAAAGATCATCTAATGCTGTACCAGTTGTTTTACTAAAGGGAGTGTGTGTTTTCTGTTGCTTCAGGAGGAACAATGATGAAGGAAGGAGCCAAAATTCTTTCTCCTTTCTGTCTTTCACTTGATGCTAAGAGGTTGAAAAGGCAGTATTTTTGCCTTTGTGCAATAAAGTTTTCCTCATTTCAGAAGTACACTATTTGATCTTAAGGGTGTTCAGTATTTTATGACTTCATCTCAGCCTCTTCATTACTTATAAATCACTGACACTTCATACTTAAGCAATTAAAACAAGTAACAATTAGCTTATTACCCCCATGATCCACTGCACAATAATTGCACTAGAGAATTCATTTAACATAATAAAATGAAGAACATTAGAAATCATCTTGTGCAGAGCCAGCACTAGGTTGATGATAAGCTTTATGGTGGTTGAGTACCTTATGCTGTAATAAAAGCAAATAGATTTTCCATTATTGCAAGCCACTCACATAAATCCAACAGGGCAAATGGTTCTTCTAAGTAAAGAGTTAATAATTGCGCTGGCAGAATCTCTCCCTTCAAGTTAAAAAAAAAGTATAGCCAATTATGTTTCCCTTCTTTTTTTCCCATCTTAAGGAGGCAGAGAATTGATTAGATGTACTTGAACTTATGTTAAATAAGTAAAAAACTTTTTAAAGTAGATCTGCATTGTCAACATTTATGATATTCATTAAGGCTCAGTCATGTTCACTATAATAAATTGAAGGTCATGAAAATGAGAAGCAGGCATTGTACCAATGTCTGGTTTTGGAAAAAACTATTAAAGCCTTTTCTTACATCTTCAGTGTAGCTAAAAACACATAAATGAAATTTTGCCATATTTCTGCTGAATTAAGACCTGAATCAAAGCCTAGTGAAGTGATTAATATCTTTCTCAGTGGCTTTGGTGAGCAATATCTTCTACCTTGAATACAATGCTTGTTCAATATTGTATCATGGGTAACCATTAGTCAAGTGTCTTAACAAATACTCTTAAGCGTCTGTTGTGGCTGTCAGTTCTGCTGACTTCTACCATCTCTGCTCTCCTTAAGTGCTTTTTACCCTGCAAGAACTAACACCCTTTATTTCTTCAGATTTTACTACAGTAGCATTTTCTCTGTTTTTTGGACACTTTACTGAATTAAGTTTATAGTATCCATTGCTTTTCCCATTATTTTATCTACTATTTTCATTCTAGTGTGTTTTATTCCAGAGCTGAAATCTGCAGATCACCTTTTGGGGTGGGCTGGGGAACTGGCAATCCATTTTTCAATCACCATGTTGCTTACTCAAAAATTGGGAAAATTGTAAGCAGAATCCTGAGTCACTAGATTTGCTTGCAGATCCTCCCCAAAATTTGTCTTATTAAATTATTTAAGATTAATGCTGCTTGCTTTGGAATTTACTATCTTGTTACGAAGTATGTGGAAACTATTTCTGCCAGCTCCTTACTTCAGTGAAGTGAGACGTCACCTTCCCTTTGCATCTGTTCCCATGCACTGACTTGTGTGGGACAGAGTGCTGCTGATTTGCTTCCAACAGGGCATAGAATAAGGCACTAAGTAGAAGCAAGTGACGTAACATGGAGATGACATGGAAAATGCCAGTGGAGTTCCCTGTTTTATCTAGTGACTAGTGAGGGGCTGAATTTTGATTCCTTTTCAGCAAAAGTACAGTAAGAGTCTAGGAAACAGTTGGGAGAGACTTCCATGTGATATGACACCAGATCTGGTTAGAATTCCAATGTATCTTTTTACCTTCTGAAGCGCACAGTTCCCAGAATGCTTGTCTGTGGTCCAGAATTTTTTATCAGCTAACTTTATTTCATTTTTTGTTGTTTCCTGCCTCCTACCAGACAATTAAAATTAGTTTGAGAGCAAATTGAACTGATTGCTTTACCTTCACTGTTTTACTATAAGAAGTGATATTACAGGTGCAGAAGTGACAATAAAAATAATTATAAATGCACAATTGGAATTAGTTGAGGATTTATTGTAAAGCCTATATTAAAGCTTTTTGAGGAAAGTGTGTTTTGAATGGTTGAATTCTGAATGTTTTTATCTTGAAGGAAAAACACATCAAAAAATTACTGAATAAGCAAGACATTTAAATTATTTTTTAATTATTACTGACATTGGGACAAAAGAATGTAAACGCAGAAGTTGAATATTTTATTCTTGTTAGAATCATTGGTTCAGAACATGAGAAAAAATAAAATAAGCTTGTCAACAATACTGAGAAGTCAAAAACATTTAAGGGGAGTAATGCTCTTTCCTCTAACCTTTATTGTTCTGCCCTTCCAACCCAAACTACTCTATGATTCTATCATTTTATTGGGAAGAAAGTACATTTAACCTCTATGTCAGCTGTGATAATGGTGGGTAGTACATCATAATCTTTCAGAGGAAGGCTATGGAAAGCTATTTAAAAATATGACAAGTAAATAATACATAATTAGTCAAGTTTTCTGCATTCACTGACATAAAAAATTAATGAGCCTTTTCTCAGTTTGAAGAAAGCATTGAACAATGGTTCTAGTCCTTTCAAGAATGCATTAGCTTTAGAGTAACTAATATATGTTGTTAAGATTATGTGAGAAAGGTGTATATTTTTGTCTTTCATATTTTCAAGACTTTGTGCCTTTATTTCTGATATTCTTCAAATAAGTTCTTTGTAATGGTAAATTACAAGATGTTATTGAAATAATTCCTGTTCTATGGAAAACTGGTGGTAATACTGTCTCTTTAATGACAGTGCTCTCACTGAGGTGAGCCACGATCTAATTATTTTTGATCTTGTGGCCAGGTATTTGCACATCAGCAGTAAGCTGCAGGGAGTTTTCCTCTCCCATTTGTCTGTCAGGTCTCAGAGCACTACTCATCAGTAGAGTCTCAGTGGAGCTGTGCTCTTCCAGCCTGATCAGCCACCCAGTTTTCCATCTTCCTTATTGATCTGTTTTACCCAGTCTACATGTCACCCCTGTGGTGGCAAGGAATCTCTTGGACACTTTGTCACAAGCCCTGCTGAAGTCAAACAGCACAGCATCCAGTGTCCTCTCCGAGACCACAGGGTCAGTTGGATTGACAGGTTCCATTGCCCTTTGGGTCAACTATCCAGCTCCTCCCATTTCTGTTCCCCATCACCTTCAGCCCTATCCCTGCCATCCACAGCATTAGCTGGGTGACAGGTTGTGGTTTCAAGTGCCTGTCTAAATGTAAGTGCTCCAGGAAGTTTTTGGATGTTTAGGGGCTTCCTAAGTTACCTCTAGAACTATGCTTCAATCAGCACAGGCAAAAGTAATAGATATAAAGGATTCTTCTGAATGAAGATACAGAGCTCTAGGTGAAGCCTGAATGCCATCCTCTCAGGCCAAGATGTGGTTTAGCCGTAAGAAACATTTGGGCTGACACAATGCAGAACTTCAAAGCCTGGTCAAATAGATATGTTGCAGTTAACAGAAAAGGCCATTTACCCTATGGTTTTAATCTTCCCAAGTGATTTCCAGTTTCACTCTGAAGCACTGGGCTTATCTAGAAATGTGGTATTTTCACAAAAGATAGCAAAGAGAACTTCTATATACCATAATTTATTAGCAGTGTGCCTTTTCAAACTAGTAGGGGAAAATTTGGATGCCATTCCAAAGGTGGTATAGTTTTTTCTGATGCTGAACTGATACTGCATCAATGTTCTTGCAATCCTGCGTTCTCTTTTTCCCAGGTTACACAGTTATTTTAGAAAAATAAAACCAATATTTGGCCACATGATACTGTAGACTGTAGGATGGTTTTAGTACGAGCTCTCTATTTCATGCTTCGGCAGTATAGAGTTCAGCAAGAATCTAATAATGTATAACAATGTCATACAAAATTAACATAATAAAACCCTGGAGCAAGTTGTCCTGCGTATGTACAATTAAGAAGCAGTAGTCTTTGGAATTTTAATGCTGTTGGAGAAGAGGGATTTGGAAATGGGTTGTTAGCTTTACCCAAAGTTTGTAAGATTTACAAAACCAGTGCCAACTACTCATTTAAACAGAATATAACACAAAAAGCTGATAGACTAAAAAAATATAGTTTCAATCACAAAATCTGTAATACTTTTTTTCCTAAATGGTTAGTGTGGTTATTAATTTTTTATTCATTAAGGTCAATGAAATGTGGATTTGTTGTCTGTGTAGAGCTTTAGGTAAGAGCATTCAGTGCTTTGCCCTGATGATATTTATGTACTCAATTCAGGATTAATGTTATCCATCTCATTTTGAAAGATCTTTTGAGATCTTATGGAGGAAGGCAGATGTACTTTTATATCTTCCTTATCAATGGAGCTTTCTTATGTATTCTGAATTAGTCATTATGCATGTACTCAAGCAAATCCAATGTACTTAAATGTCAACATGATCACAAAGAACAAAAACAGGAGCAAATCCTTTTAAAAAAAAAGAAACTCAGTAACTATGCATATATAATTGTATCTTTGAGACACAGTCTGAGGATATGCTTGAAATAACTGATTTAGAACTCACACTCAGTTAAGATCCTTTTAAGATAGTTTGTCTTCTTTTGATGCTTTCAAGAAAGCAGAACCAGATCCTTTTCCTCCTCTCTGTGTGGTCACATACTTGAACGACTTTTGGCCATACTAACTTTTATAAAATGGGCATTTACCCCCTTTCCTGCCACCTTGGAGCAAATGTGACCTTTGTGATTGGTATTAGGAAGTGCCATGAATACATCTGACTGGTATCACCTTTCCTGAGAGATACTTCCCAGAGGAAAAGATGTCAGAAAAGGATCCTAAGAAGAATGGGATGGGCTCTTTACAAGACAGAATAAGAAAACTTACCTGAAATCAGGATGTTTACTATGCTACTGCAGCACCTCTTTCTTTTCATCAAGTAATTTGAGTTTGAAAAACTTCTGTTGACTCACCAAAGGATCCTCAGTGATTTGGGCATAAAAACGTGAGAGTTTTTTACTTAATTTAAGTGTAACAACTCTGTTGAGCCACAAGATATCAAAGAGTTATAAAAATAAAATTAGTAATTTTAAAAAGCGTGTTGCAGTAGTTTAATTTGATAATGTGTATGTGGGCTTACTCACGCTTTTATAAATACCATACTGTTTTGATAATTTCTCAGACACAACTGTGTAATAATTGCATGTCTGGAATGGTTGAAAGCATGAGGCAAATGTAATCTAGGCAAGTTTTCTGAGAGTAATTGTATACTGTCATGTGTGATTGCCTAAGTGTTTTACAAAGTATACAAAACATAAGCAAGCAGGCATCTTTAATTAAATAAAGCCACTGCTGTGCTGACATTCATCTTTCCCATGAACTTCAGAAACACATTGTTAGGGTTTAGTCCACTGTGGTTGTTTTTGCCTCTCAAGGATAGCCTTGGAAAGAGAAGCAGTGGATACGGTGCTGTGCAGACACTTAACCTGACCCCAGAAGTACTATAGCTGTTTGCCAGCAGATTGTGCCCATGCTTTGTGTGGTGGCTGCAGCAGTGCTGCTTCTAGCTCAGAACTTGTGTCCTGTAATGTCCTGTACCTCTACTAACCAGCTCAGGAAGCTCTGCCATGCATGGAATTGCTGAGTGACAGGGCATGACAGGGCTCAGTGAGAGAGAAAGACCTGCATGAGTGCAACTCCACTCCCCTTGTCCAACTCAGCAGAACAGAAGTGGCCAGCTGAAAGGGAGAGGTACTTTTAGGCAGGTCAGAATCAGAATTTGTCAATAAATGGGAACTACCACTTAAAATTAAATTGGAACTGGTTTAGAGCTGATATTCAAATTGATGGGTGTGCTTTCATATAGGAACTTCATGTGTTTGCAACTTGATTCTCAGTAATACTGAGCACAGGCCTGAACCCATGCTCAGACTGAGCCAGACTCTCCACCATTCAACAAGGCAAGCCTGGATTCAGATTCCTGTTTTGGGGAGAAAGTAGAATGGAAAATCTGGCAGTATTGGAAATGAGTCTAATCCCGCACTTGTCTAGCACAGATGTAATTGGATGTACTGTGCCAGTGAGTGCCCCACAACATCTTTCTTGTAGAAGGCAATACTGACATACAGAGCAGGGGTGTGTGAAGCTTCATTTTCCAGCTGGCAAAACACCACTTTGGAATATATTCTCCCTCAGTAAAATGGGAATCGTGCCACTTACTTTCCTAGACAATTGCAAAGACAAATTCACTAAATATTTTAGTTGCTCGGAAAACTTAATGGAGGAGATGGTATAAATAGCCAAGAAGAGAATCAGTGAAACCAATCTATTAGGACATACTTAACCATAGCTTACAATGGATAATTATCCATTGCTTCAATGCCACTGGGCAGTTACATTGCCAGTAATCTAAATTAGTCCATCTGTGGGTTATGTGTCTCTGGGATATTCAGTTAATTGCCTTACAGTGGATTTGTACTCATGTGAAGCAGAGATACCTCGTGCTTAGAAGGCTGGACAGTGAATTCTGAGGTGCAGTATAGATGCAGCTCAGTGCTCACTGTGTAATGTCCTCAGTCATCACACCTTCATGTTTCCTTTGGCTGAGGCTCTGAATGAGATGAACACCACCCTGTGAAATTCATTACACACCTTATGGTGTACAGAAAGAATTGACATTACTTCCTTACACAGAGATTTAAGTAGCAGGATTAAGTGGGTGCTGCATAAGTATTCCATGAGAGAAAATTGAAATTATTTTACTTCTTCTTAGAATTTTCAGAAGTGTAGTTGCATAACCCAGAGCTGAAAGTTCTAAAATGTTTATTGTGGTTTAAATGTGCATTAGAGTAGAGGTAATTAAAACAGTCAGAAGGAAATTACTGACAAGCTGACATTTTCAAAACAAATAAGGATTCTCCAGATATTTATAACTTTGTGTCAAGGACAATTTATACTCCATGTCATATTACAATATTTAATTTGTTTTTGTTGTCATACTATATTAACTTTAAAACACTTTTAATGTTTCAGCAGCTGCTGCATTGGCCCAATCAGTCCTGAAAAAACATTCAACCCCAAATATAGACAATGTGCCAGGCATGCTCTGTGGGTTACTCACCACTTGACCCCTTGATGCATATTTATCTTGTGTACTAGGTTAGGTCCTGGAAGTAACAGAACCTGCATGAGTCAAATTGGGAGGAAGAGAGCAGGAAACCATCAGCTTTGATTTCTGCTTTTGGTTATATGTAGTAAATTACCTCATGCTTATTGTCGGTATGCTCCTGGCTCTACTGGCTTGTATTGAGGCAGGTATTGATAGATGTCTCCTGCAGTTTGGAATGAGTAATGGGATAGAAAAATAGCAAATTGTTGCCTAAATCTCCACGAATGATTGCTGAATCGTGGTCTTAAATTAGCAGTTCAGAGAGAGCGTTTTGGTTTTTGTCTACTACTATATGCTCACAACAAGAATGGCAAACTGTATATTTAATCTGAAATTTTTACTAGTATCAAGAATCTGGAAAAAGTAACATTGTTCTATGTAACTTGCTTCTAATATATATTTATGTGAGAGCTGCTCAATAAGACAGATGCTTCAGGGTCAGAGGTTTTTACAATATCTACCCTGGTCATTACAGATTTCTTAACTATTTAGAGGGCTTAATTAGAATTTATCTAACTTCTATGCTAAATTAGATTTCCTTGTGATGGCATAAAATATTCTCCTTTATGAGCATTAGAAATGTATAGCCTTCCAGGATAAGAGTAGAGTAATAAATCTTATAGAAAAGGTCTGATTATGATAGTATTGCTAAGCCTTTGGGTTTTTTCATTCCTTTGACTATCAAAATTCTGCAGCAGTACTGAAAATATGACACCACCACTTGGACTGATAAATCGGAAATGACACAATTCAGAACAGTACTTTGAACCTGTACCAGAGGTTAAAACTATTAACAGTGAAGTAGCTTACTGAAATTAGACTCTACTTGAAGCAAATTGATGTCATTGATTTGTATGACAGCCTGTAGGACTCAGCCTTCAGTGAATATATCTGTGTTAAGCTGAGGGTGTTGTCACCTTCATATTTTTAACCACTATCCCGGACCATTCCTGCTGTTAAATTTCAATTAAACAAATTTGGTTGGAAAAAATGTTCTATATGTCTTTTATCTACCCCAAGCTGCTGGCAAAACAAAATGGCTTTCCCATATTTGGCATTTATTAATAATATTTTGAATACCACTGCGCTTTTTAAGCTGAGTGTGGTGGAATTCTCATGTGGGATTATTAAATGAGTTGATTTGCATTCTAATGAGAACAAATGTTTGGGATTGCATTGTTAAAATGCTAAAACGGTGTGTGTATAATTATTTTGCAGCTTAGATTTGCAGAACTCATTTCCCCAAACTCTTTTTTTAAATAACTAAAGAGACAGAGCATACTGACGGCTGGAGGGGAGGTGATTAGGGTAATTTAAACTGTTCACAAATGACTTTGCTACTGAATGAAAGCATTTCTTTGGCTTTGCTGTGCTCCTTTCATTATCTTTAAGCGGCTGCAGTGTTGAGTCCCATAAGAAGCCTCACCAAGCTCTCTTTCCTTGTACAATTTCTCATTTGTGTTGATTAATCATTTTGTAATTCCATTCTAGGTTGCCTTGCTCATCTTTAAGGCATGTGCTGCCTTTTCTTTGCTTGTCTATCCTGTAACGGTTATGTTGTCTCTTCTAATACCTTAGCTTTATCGCTGCAAGTCAAGCTTTAAAACATTAATCCCTTCATGCTTTAATTTCATATTCTATTACCAGAATGAATGCAAATACTGTTTCCTTTTTGCTCCTTTTTAATCATCTTCACTACAGCTTTTGCAAATGGTCCAAGAGTAGAGTAAGCTTTTTATTACAGTCAAAGTCAATGATTTGTTCGGCTACTCTTTTTCTATATTTTTCCAAAACTACTGCCAAACAAGAACTGTTTACTGCAGTCTTCCAAGATGTTCTGCTGCCTTTCTATTCCCCATCTTGTGTGCTGCAAAGCAGCATTGTTTAAACACTGTTTTCTTAAGAAAAGCTATGCGTTGCTCAGATGAGATACTAGAGCAAGGTTTTACTAAAACCTTGTCTCCTCCATTCTCCCCAATTGTATTAACTTGTCATAAGCAGCTGTGGTTGTGAGGTGTGGGTAGGAGCTGCTCTTTAGCTTGCTGCATGAACCACCAGGCACTACTCTGGCACTGTAAACTTATGTAAAATTTATGGAGAGAGACCTTAGTAGCTCCATAACTAAGCTCAAGTTATATTCTTCAAGCAGGTTTTAAATCCCTGAGACTGACACAAACTTTTCTCAATATCCCATCAGAAAGCTTGTACCATTTTCAGTAGTAAGAATAAATCTGGAATTGTCTAGCTAAGAAATGTGGAATCTGGCTACAGTTCAGAATTTTAACTAATTTAGTCCACTGTACAGTTTTTGTGGTTTCGTTCAGGCCCTGACCCTTGGTAATTGTGACAATTGCAGGATCCTGATTTCTTTTAGAGTGTAATTCTAGTGTTACCTGAATGAATATTCCTGTTTCTAATTAGCAGTAGCATCTTTTGCCAAAGAACCCATCAGTCTCAGTGTTTCCATTTTTCTTAGGGGAGAAGAAAGAAGCTGCATTGTGAGAGATAATTCTAACCATTCCATCAGAGGGCAAAGGGCTGCATTATCAGTCCCTGCTCACACCAGGGAAAACAAAAACATTTCTTTTACTTCTCACTGACTAGGTTATTGTCATGTAAAAAGCAGTCCTTTGGTTTAGATTAAATACATTGTATCAGGCATTTTTCTTCCAAAACTTGGTCGTGTTTCAGTTCTCCAACAAATCTGCAGTGTGGATAAGCTGTACAGAAGATTCCTTGAACTGAGGAACCTGTGATTATGTTGACTGATCTCTGTTAAAGCAGGAAGCTTCCTTGCCTTTTTCACTGAAGACTTGAGAATGGAGCCTATGTAACTTGTTCCACAGGGCAGGATTTGTTTCTCTATGCAATCAAAAAGAAATAAGATTAAGGCACACTAGTTCTCCTTTACAGAAACATCTCTGGTGCAGAAGTCTGGTTTCCCTCAGCACAAATAGTAAACATTTGATGATAATTGAAGCAGAATGAGATGCATGCTGTCTTAATGCAACTTCATGGATATCAACCCTTGGTCACTGTTTTCAGCCACTTACAATATACATCATGTCTTCCAAACCTTTCAAGTTCACAGCTTTTATGCTATCCAAAAGAGTTTATGTGTTTCTATGAGATTAGTGAGAAAAATTCTGAATGTATCTGCAAAGTTATGGAAGATCTAATTTCCTTTTGTATGTTATTATAGTAACCTGATCAAGCCATTAATCATTCTTAATTCACAATGCTCATCAACACATATTTACAGCTTAATTAAGAACTGCGATCTCTAAACCTGGCAATTAATTATCATAAGCACAACACCTCTCCACCCACAATCTGTTAAATCATCAGTTATCATGACCTTTTATTCTTTTCATATCTTCACGACCTCCTTTAAAATATCATACACTCGAGGCTTTTGTATTCAGGCAGGCAATTATTTCAAAAGTCTGTGGTTTATGATATTTATTAGCAGTTCATTTCACTCTAGAGCTCCAGTGTTTGGGACTAGGGTCTAACTTGCTGTTCACAGCACAGTGATTCTCCTCATTTATTTCATCTGTCTCTGTTTTAATTGTGGATATTCAGAAGTGAGCACTCTCTGACCTGTTCTTCCATTTTGTACTCAGCAAGGAAGGGACTGATGGTCAATATGTTAAATTTCATCTTTCTTTTACCACAGCAAAATTTAGAAAATTTCTGCTGTTGTCACTGGGCCACAGTAAGCCAGCCCATGTTAAACTCCCATTTAATTTATGCAACATTGCACTTGGAAGCAAGAAGGCCAGCCAAATTCTGGGCTGCATCAAGGGAAGTGTGACCAGCAGGTCAAGAGAGGGGACTTTGCCCCTCTACTGGGCTCTGGTGAGGCCCCACCTGGAGTATTGTGTCCAGTTGTGGAGCCCTCAGCATAAGAAAGAGACTGAGCAGTTGGAGATGCAGAGGAGGGCCACAAGGATGATCAGAGGGGTGGAGCAACTGCTTTATGAGGACAGAGTGAAGGAGAGGGGATTGTTCAACTTGGAAAAGAGAAGGCTCAGGGGGTACCTTATTGTAACTTATCAATACCTGAAGGGAGCCTAGAGAAAGGCAGGAGTAGGTCTTTATAATAGGTTATGTGATGGCAGGACTAGGAGTAATGCATGCAAGTTGGAAGAGAGGAGATCAAGGCTAGATGTAAGAAAGAAGTTCTTTATGGTGAGGGTGGTGAGACACTGGAACAGGTTGCCCAGAGAAGTTGTGGATGGCCCCTCTCTGGAGGTGTTTAAGGCCAGGCTGGATGAGGCATTGAGCAACATGGTCTAGTGGAAGTAGCCTAGATATGTGTATCTGTATCACAGTCGTGTTCTATTTCTCTAAATCTCCCTTACTACAAGCAATAGAAGGAATGCCACTTCACCTTTAAAGATATCATGATTCTACTGGCTATGTAGAAATGCTTTGGGGTATGATCAGCACATAGTCTAATGCCTCTGGAGACAGTTGTTCTTGTAGGCTTTCAATTAAAACTTTGATGGTATTGTTGATACTTTTACTCTTGAGGATACAAAATTAAGCTTCTATCCTTGTATTTTTATGTATATTAAGCAACATTTATTCCATCACAGGCTTGTTTAAAAAGGAGGAATAGAAAAAAATTCTTGAAAAAACTTTTTAGTTTGCTGGAGGGTGCTCTTTAAAGAAGGCTTTCCTAGGTAGAAGTTCAAAGGAAATCCTTTTCTGCTCTGCTTTTTCAGAAATTCCAAACTTCTGTATGATGTATCCAGGCCTATCTGTTTGTCAGACAGCATTTCTGTGACTGAAAGACCTTTAGTCTCTAAGTTCGTCACACCCCGATGGCAAATTTTCATATAAACACTTATGTTTTAGTCTTTCATACATTTAAAATATTTGTTTAAACAATATTTAAATTATTGTTTAAAATATAAGGTTATGGCATAAAAATGAAAATAAAGTTCTTTTCTGGTAGCAAACTGTTGATACTAGGTTTTCTATCTGTTAGCCAGTATGGTAGGTACATGTAGGTGGTAAAATGCTGAGTCTGACCAACAGGTTTTAAAACTAGCAATCTCTTAATAAATATTTGTTTTGTTTATAGTGTGATTTTCACAACCAACAAGTTTTCAAATTAACAAGCTCTTAATAAACATTTCTTTTGTTTGTAGTGTGATTTGCAGAATGCTGTTTCTTTTTTTTTTGTCTTTCAGTGACAGGCTTTCTGAATGAGTAAAGGGAATTTCCTCCCTTGCTCTCTAACTTCTGCTAGAATAAAAAGAATGAAATGTGCATGGTTAGCTTGTCCATCCCAGTCTTGAGGTTCACATGGTAAGGTTTTCAGGTTTCTGAGCCTGAGAAGGAATTCACAGAATACACAGGAAAATGCACATGTGATTACTTCATTTTTAAACAGAGGCAAGGCAGATTAATTGATTTAGTGGGCTGTAAATTTGAGGCAAAACTGAAAATTAGTGAACTGATGCAGCTATCTAGATAGTGTATAACCCTAAGGTATGCAAAATTCTGAAGTTTTTTATATTAGCTGCATGGATTTTGCAAGGATGAAGAGATGTTCAGCTGTTTTAATTTTAATCTTTCTAACACGCTGGAAAAGCATTTTTGGAACCTGCTCAGCATGTTAACTGGGTGCAATTACATTTCTTTGTATGTTTCCATGCAAATGCATTTTAATTTTTTGATCTGTAGACCAGGACATGCAGATTCAGTTTTCCAACACTCAAAAGTATGAAGCTCGTTAGACACTTCAGAAGGATCATATTCTGTTGAAGTAAAACTAAATAAATAATCTCACTTGCTGTTGGATTTGACATCATTCCCTGAAAGAAACGAAATAGTTTGTCTGTACTTTTACACCTGTTATGTTCACCTATCCTTTTGCACTTGGTTGCCTGCCATTTTCTCTCATGGTCCCTGCTGCTGCTGCTACTCAGGACAGGGAATGGGGAGAAGCAAAACAAACCAAACTAAATGAAAATTTCCTATGGCAATAGCCTGAGTGAAATAAGAGAGCTAAGATTTCCATAGTTTGTGTTTGATATTAATTTAAATCATGTGAGATGCCAAGGAAAATGAAAAAAGAATTTAGGGAATTTGAATATATCAAGTGAAGCATAGTTAGCCATGAACAATCTTCAGAGCCTTTGCATTCTTCTAGTCTTGGTATATGCCAGGGCACTGAGCAGCCTGATCTAGTGAGAGGTGTTCCTGCCTATGGCACGGGCGTTGGAACTCGATGATCTTTAAGGTCCCTTCCAACCCAAACTATTCTATGATCCTATGTGATACCAATCACACTGTGCTTGTTTGCTCTTTAGTACTGGGTTTGACTTAGGCACAGTTTTTCTGAGGGAGATCTATAAATCTGGAAGTCACCTGACAGGTCTTTAGTCTGCCTTGTATTTTGTCATATTAGATCTCCTTCAGTAGAGTAGACTTGTGCTCCTGAAAGCTTATACTTTAGCATTAAAAGTATAGAAGCTGATCCATTAGCATGCACAGTAAATGCTGATGTTATTAATAGCTTTAAAGGTGTTCTTTGTCTTCATGAAGAGCAGTTCAACATTATCTACTCCAGTATCATTAAACTGTGTATTATGTGAGCTGAATATTAAAGTTCAATTAGAAAATATGCTCTGACAGTATCCGGATCCCTAGAATTATATTATTTCATGGGCAATTTGAAGTCAGTGATACAGGGATTGCTTCATAAAAAATTAAGTAATTCTCTAGCATCCTAATTTAATATCAAGTAATGATCTACTTGCAACAGTAAGTACCTGATATTGTTGGTTTTTTTTCACAACTGGAGTGCATGGGAGGAAACAAATGTATTTTGTTCTAAGACTAGTAGTACAGAGACCACACCAAACATGCAGGCTGCTAGGTAACTCCTGAGTCATGTTTAAAGGCTTCTGCAATTGGAATTCTGCCAGGACATAAAAATAATGATGATGTGCAAACCCAAATTAGAACTTTTTTTTTGATACTTTAAAAAAGATCAAACCACTCCTAACAGGCCACGAACAATACTCAGAGACAAGATTCGTGTTAGGAGGTAGAATGTACCAAGTGAAAAGGGCAGTGACTTAAACGTGGAAGTTACAGTAATAGATACAGAGGTGGCCTTCTGTGATAACCCTAGCTAGGTTTTCTGCATGGACTGTCCACTTAGCATGGGAAGGAATTACGTTACTCTGGAGTACATCTTCCACCTTACTTTCAGATGAGAGGCATCTTGTTTGTGCAGTCTATCCCCTTGTGTACTTTGGTTCATACAATGCAGCAAACTTATCTGTGATGTTTGCATTAAAATCAACACAATCTAGACTGTTGAACCAAATTAGAGTCCTAATGTAGGCAAGTCTAGTGATGATTAAACAACACTAGTATTGAAAGTCTGTGTCTGTTGTACATTCCTAATTGCCTTTCATTACGAGGAACATGGCTCATTACATTTAGACCCAAAAGTATGAACAGGTTGGTTTGGGGTGGAAGGAGCTCACTTTTGTCATTAAGATTTAATTTGATTAGATATGTAGAACCTTAACAGTAAGGTTAGAGAGAATACTCTGTGTTGTATTAAATGGGAATACATTCCGGCATCATTTTCAAGCTTCGTACAGCAGGCATTGTCTTGTGTTTGAGCACTGGCAGGTTGAGAGGTTTGTTGTTCAGCAGAAGCTAAACCTGTCAGAGGAGATGGAGTGCCCCAGATCTACCATATGTGTAATGAGACAAGCTGATCTAAAATTCAGATCTGTCAGGAAGTGATGTTTTTTTTATTCAACGCATGTAAATATAGATTAGACATCAATTTAAACTCTGAAGGCAAACTCAAATGCAATTTAAGAAAATTTTAGTGATACTGGATGTCTCGATGAACTCTCAGTTATAAGAAGTCAATGAGAAATGCTGAAGAGCATAAGTTCAAGTACAGATGTATTCTTAAGAGGAAATGAAAAAGTCTTAAGAGAAGTCATGGTTACTTTGACATTGTTTTTCAAACTACAGCTAGTATAACTATCTTGGCATCTTCTTGTGTGTGTAAGTATATTGAGAGTCACATGAGCACCCATCAAAAATGGAATCATTCCTGTCATTTTAATTCTTTTCTCCTGGCTGCAGAAATATGGAGGTATGTCTTGGGTTGTGATGATTCTCTCTTTCCTTCCACTTCTTTGAAGGAGAAGTGTCACTATCTCAGCTTAGAATGCACAATTGCTGGCATGAAGTGTCTGCTCCTCTGAATGACTCAGATTTCCATATCATGCTCTTAACTCATGAATTTCATGTTACTACTGAAGTTATCATGAATTGTAGACTCCTGCAGAGAATAGCAGAATCTTAAATTAAAAACTGTGTAATATAATGGTTTATTAATTACTACCTTTGTAGTATGATCTAGGTACTGCAGAAGTATGCTATACCAGAAAAATTAGAAGGGGAATTTATGGGTGATCAGTATGTGTTCTGTGACAAATAGCATAGAGCAGTAAGATTGTTTGTGGCAGAGCATGCCTTTAAGAGCTCTGCTAAGATGTAGGGTGTTGATAATATCAATATGTTTTACTTTTGCATGGTCTGCAAATATGATCAGCTTGTGGGCTTTATTTTGTTAGTGCTGTATGTAAAATTAAATCCTTAGCTTTCTTTGGCCTTAAGGAATTTCTGGCTGAGTTCAGTGTGTACCAGACACTGGTATATCTGAGTTAGGCTGCAGATAGCACAATTTGACATTAGACTTCAAATCCAGTTACAGGCGTAAAGGACAAGACAAGAGTAAATTGTAGTATATTCAAAGGGTAAGAGGCAAATCAAAGGATTATTATTACTGATGCGGATTTAATTGTTACAGACAATGGAAAGAACAAGCCTACTACACAGGGGTCTCCTTAATATGGTTAAAATCATTCTGTACCACACATGTCTTATTATATATCCCTTTTCTTGGTGATGTGCTCACTCTTTTCCTTCTTACCTGACTCCTTAGGATAATGACTTCAGTCTGGAGTGTCAGGGATTGTGTTGGCAAGTTGTCAGCACTTTGAGTCCTTTATTGGGAGGAAAATTATTACACATATGCCTTCCTCACTTTGTCATTTACATTAATTCCTTCTTTTAAATTTGCTAACACACTTTTACACCTAGCTTTCCTTTGATTTGTAACTCCATGTTATGTGTGACTTCTAGTATTTTTATTAAGCCAATCTTTGTTATCCCTAAAACCAGCTCCAGTCTTTTCTGTTTATTTAACTGGTAATTGGTGAGTGTGCGGCCTTGGGTTCTCCAGTGCAAAGCCTGGAACACATTCTTTTTTTATACCTGCACTCCACAGCAACCTCTGTCTTCATTTTCCACTGCCTCCACAATATTCCAGACCTGTATTTCTCTAAACTGTGGCACTGTGCTTGTTATAAATATCCTATTCTATGCAGTAACTGCTTTTTGTGAAAAAAGCAGTTTTACCATACAAAGACAACCACAGCTTCTTGATCATTATATTATTGCTTAGCTAAACCAAGTGAAAATAATCCAGACAAACCAGGAAAAGTGACTTCTGAGGGTCTCCAAGCTCGGTGTAATACCTGTGGCCTGTTATTAGAGATGGCAATGAAATATTATGGGCTCTAATATCTGTGTGAGCCTGTGCATTTGGGAAATTTGTGAATCCAAATAACTGGAGGGGTAAATTAGGAATGTTGAGGACATTTTTGATTGTCAAGGAACACTGTCAATTAAAAAGTTATAAAATGTCACCATTGGATAGTTTACAAATTAGCTTATCTTTGACAGAGGTAAGGACAAGCATTCAATAGTTTGTTTCCAAGACTACAGAAGACCAATTTAGCTGGTTTGATCCAAGTCACTGCAAGCAGACAGGTTAACCTGGAAGTTTTTAGCCTGTGAGTTTGTACTGATAGTCTGTTTGTTTTGGAACTGGGACTGTAATTTGTTCTTTGATACAAAGAGGAGTGTGTGCTCTGGTATTTAGTAAAGGTTAAGCTTGTATCTGGGTTGAACTCCTGCTTGACCTGTTCTCCCAGGTAGAGCTGAGTGTAGGCAATGAGCAGATTTCATATGTGCTCTTCCAAACTCAACCCAGAAACTAAATGTACCTGGCTTTCATTGTGCTCACTGCTCTTGCTCAGTACAGCTCTTGGGAACTACCTTCTGTTCCATGATGTTTATTCATAGTTGTTCATCCAGTCCTCAAGCTGGTAACAAAAGTCACAGTAACTGGATTGTCTGATTGGAGACAAATGTGCCAACATATCTACACAAAAATTTACTATGTGCACTTTGCTCCAAAGAATTAAGAACTTTAACTTTTTCTTTGTTTTGTGTTTATCTGACTGAATTTTCAAGGTTATTTAATTTATCACCCACCCTTTTCCCTGTCACAAAGATGTAGAATCTTAGCTTGCACTTAAATAGGAAGGGATGATGTTGTGGTTTGACTACAGAGAGAAGAAAGAACCACGTGTCTCTCACTCCATCTGCCCTCTTTGTGGAGAACAGACCTGTGAATGGAAAAAGAAGACAAAATAACACTTGTGGGTTGACAATTATCAGAAATTCAATTTATCAAAATAAAATTGTACCAATCTGGTAAAATATTAACCTGTAATATTTTTGTAGGAAGAAATAAATGGGGACAAGAGTGAAACAAATTGAAGACTTCGTCACTCTTTTTTTCCCAAGGCATAAATTTCATTCTTGTTTGTTCCCAACCCCGTATTTGTCTGAATATGCATCAAATTCATTTTGGATTACTTAATTTAACTTCTTTCCAGATGAACCAGCTTTATTAAATGCTTGCCATGGATGAGCAAGCCAAGTTTGTGCACACCATAAATATCTACGATTAGTCTTATATAGCATTCTGTAATCTAAGGTTTAACAATTATATTTTCATCTAAGCCTGGTAAGTCACTGTGGGGAGGAGAAATGGGCTGGAGTGGGTAGAAGGAACAATTTGAAATCCATTAGTGAAACAGAGCCAGGATGATAACTACTCAAAGAACATTTACAGTCAGAGCCTAGCATATCCCACACATAAGGGATGAGTTTCTTAGAAACTCTCTGGAATAACTAGTGTGGACAGTTTAAGTTATTAATAGCTTCACTCATTCTTATAACCGTAGGTGTGCTCTAAGTTGTGTGACCACAGGCTGGATAGCATAGATGAGAAACAGTCCCCAGAGCTGCTGTCTAGTTTGTGGTAATTTGCCTGAAGTAGTAAAGAGGCAAAATTTGTTTAAAGCAAACTGGAAAAAGTCTGAGCAGAAGTCACATGGCTGCTTGCATCTGGTCATGTTTTTTGAAGCACTGGAAGCTATGGCAGCTTCAGTCCTGTTTGCAGCAAAATATGTTCTCTGTATTGAAGAGAATTAAGTTACTTATTCTGGATCCTTTTGAGACTTCTTTTTTAGTTGTCTTGTTTTAAAGCTGTGAATGTTTAGTGACTTCCCTTGAAATTGTCTTGCATTTTGAGAATAAGTGAATAATGCTGAAGAGCCATTTCTATTTTATGCCAATTTGCTCCCTATTTTTATGTTAACTTGTGATGTTCGTAATCAGTTGTCTTTCTATAGAATAACTTTACTTTTTATTGTAAAATCTTCTTTCTTCTTTTTTTCAGTTAGTTATTGAGCCTTCCTAAAGAGTTTTTCTACTACTCCCTAATTAGATACATCTGGTTTACATCCTTCATGACCATTGTTTATACCTGTTATGCTCCAGCAGTTCATGCCTAATTATTAAGCACCAAAAAACCTGCCAGCATGGCACAGTAATTGCCTGTGTTCTAATAGTGTTGCTCAATTCTTACTGATATTCAGAATGTCTGTTAACCTTGCTAACTGATCTAAATTAATAAGGACTAATCCAAAACCCATGTCTGATACCTAGATGGTTACCAATAAGAATGCAGGAAAGAAAAGGTTTCATTTTTTATTTAATTTTGTTTCTTTTGCTATGTTTGTGAGTTGTACAGACAGAATTGTCTGTATTGGCAATATTGGAGCTGACCTAGTGTGAATGACATGAGAATCTTTCAAAAGTTCAGAGGTTTGCATAAAAGTCTATATCTCAGTCTGACACTAAGTAATCCATAAATTTTTGGAATTTTATCTCATATTAAAGATGGATGTTTTGTCATTTTGTAGGCTCTTCGTTTTTCTAAGCCAACTGATATTAAAAATAGGGTATAACTGATTACAAAATTCCATGATGTGTGTAGCCCCATTTAGAAACACAGTGTTAGGAATACAAATTTTTTGTTACCAGTCATGAAATGCAAGTGAACATCAGACTTTAAAAAAAAAAATCCATTGGGAAAATGTGGTGGGAGACAAGCCTGTGATGTGGCTACAGGGAATTCCCTTGAATTCCTGGCTCCAAGACAGAAGGAGCAGTACTGCTGTTGTTTTGGCTTTTGAATGCTAGCTAAGTTTTACTTTGTTGCTGAAAATGTTCCTCTCTTGCTCTTGTGGCTGAGTAAAAAGGAGTGAAAAAAGAATCTCAGAACACTGTTCCAGAAAGTGAAAAACCTTAAATGATTGTAATATCTTTGTTATAGAGGAAACTGTTAGGCAGAATAGAAATGTATAATATGCATTAATCTATAGACTGAGACATCTGCATGTTAATCATAGGAAAGTTAGCAGCCAAATCTCTGTTTGGCACACTGCAATGTCCCAGTGTGTAGACTACAGCAGCTCATTCTGTTTTGCCCTGTTAGAGCCTATAAGAGCATTGTGTATTTGGACAACAGTTTGTGTCAGGAAGGTGACAGGGACAAACAAGAATGAGCAAATGCTACACTGTTATTTCTGCAGTGGCAGTAAGGGTGGATGGAGAGTTGGTAGCATTCAGCTCTGAGAAGTATACAGTGCTAGTGCAGTACTGCATCAGGTTGCTCTCCAGCAGCAAGCTGCAATATTTTTTCTGAGGTACCAAACCCTAGGATACACTTACACTTCAGATTAGAGGCTGTTTTTTCACCCCTTCATAAATATAGCCCTCATTTGCATTATCATCTAGTTCTCTAAATGTCATTTTTAAAATATGAATTTATTAAATGTCAGTTGAGCAGGGTAATTTGAATAGTTATTTTCTTCTACCATTATTCTGTTGCCACTATCCTATTATTAAGGACATTTTAACTGTTGATTGCTTATATTACTGATTGGAACCTTTGTTTGTCTATGCTAAAAACAAGCTTCTTTTTTGTGGCCTGATTTTCATTTTCCTCCATTAGAAGCCAATACAGACAATGGACTGTAATTGCAAAATCATAGTTCAAATTCTGCTTTGTTGAGAGGCATTTTGTCTTCTGCTGAAAATAATTCCTGCCTCCTTTCCACCTCAAGATGGATCTTGGCATCCATGTGATTTCTCTTCATTTTGTCTGATCAGAAGATTTCTAAAAAAGACTCAATTAATGGCAGTTACAATTGTCATTATCAAATTATCAATCTTCTGCAAAAACTGATTCTCTAATTAATGTTGTAGCATATGTGCATTAATCTGTCTGCCACTTCTGCTCTCTAATGAGACAGATACTTACAGTGCTTTCTTAACAAATAATAATAAACTGACTGGCTATGCATGATGTTATCAGCTGGTAGCTTTTGTAATCTTCCCCATCTTCAACTCTCGCATCATCAACATTTTTACTCATTATAACTTTAGATCACAAACTGGAGCTTCAATCTGTATTTGAATTTGAAAACTTCTCATGTTCGACTAAACAAGAAAATACCTTTAACTTTCATTTTTTAAAAGATAATAAAGCAAGCTAGTCTGTGTATTCAGTCTCAGGACTGTGTGATGTGCAATGTTCTGTTTGCAGTGACATCTAGTGGTGTAGGGCCCTTTTGGCTAAATTGAAAAACCCAGTGCCAGCACTAAAACATGTTTGGAATAAAATGTTGCATGGAAATGAATAAATTATCTTCCTCATAATAATAAATAATACTGACATTAGATCTAGTAATAAGCGTGTCTCATAATTTTTCCTTCCCCGTCAAAGAAAGAATGAGACAGCAGAAGCAGTGCTCATGAACCAAGGGAAGAGATCTGGCATTTTTGAAAGAGCAACTGTACTAGTCAAGTGTAGATTGGTACCTCTCATGGGCAAATGGAATCAAATGAAACTGTACCAAAAGTGAATTCCTCTCATTTACCTCCTCATGGTCACCCAGGTGCTCTGATGCAGCATCACAGCTTGGTTTTTTTAAAATGCATTCAAAAGTCGATTGCAATAGCTGAGTCCCAGCCACCTTGAGGCCACAGGTTGTGACTATGATTTGTTTGTTGGTTTTTTGTTTTTTTTTAAAATTCATATGTGAGAACTAGGTTTTGGTTATCAGGATGATTTCCACTTCATTTAGCCAGGGTTTTGGCTGGTGGAGATCTGGTCATGAGTCCCTTCCCAGGACTGAATGTGGCACACATTTCCTGACTTAGCCAGGAAAACAGCTTGTTTTAAATGGTGCAGCCAGATTTCTGTATGGGCTTTTAGTTATCCCTCTGAAAGATCTTGTTTTTCCCTTCCCCTCTTTCCCTTTTCCCTCCCACTGCTTCATTTAATTTTTTTTTTTCAAACCTGATGCATGTTTATGCAGATTGAACCTGGGACTTACATTTCAGAAAACGTGTTCTAATCTGCCACCACAAAAAGCCTAAAATATCTTTCCAGAAACTAAGTACATGCTTGTATCCCTTTCCTAGTATTAATCACTATTGACTGGTTTACTTTTTGCAGAACTTGTTTATTCAACATGAGACAAATGTAGATGAAGAGTCAATATTCCTTGTAAGCAGATTTTTGGCTATCCAAGAGAACTTTTTCAACTATTTAAAGTGCCTACTATAATCTGGAAATTATTTTACATGTTACTGATACTTTTCTCAAAATTGCTTCTGAGTCTATATAAACATTGAAATTTTGTTGGTGTTTGATGGAGCAGTGTTAGCAAAAGGCAGGACATTGAACTCTACATTTGATAGAAACAGAACTGGACATTAAGAAATAAAATTTAAGTTGTAAAAAAAAGCTTATTGTATGTTAGATCTTATTAAACTTGTAGAAAGATACAGCCAAGTTGGCAGTGGATATGTAGGTCAAAAAGAGAAATTGCACTGAAAAGTCTTTAATTTTTGTGTACAACAAAATTTTTGTTGCTTTCTTGCCATTTCTATTTTACTTGCTCTATCTTGCTCCTCCTTTTACAGCTCTGAGAACTTTGGAGAATTTGGCTAAGCAAAGCTAGAGGTGAATACATGCAAACACCACTGTCATTCTGGGGTTAGTGGTTTTGCTTTGATGATGTGAAAAGCAGTGAATGATGGGAGGAATGTATATGAATTTGTATTTTTTATTCTTAACTCTGCACCATGAGTTTTACAAAGTTTTATCTTTTTTATGACAATGGGAATTTATTATAAGCGTCTGGACAATGTCTACTAAGAAGTAAATATGTATGTGTGTAAATATTTGGGAAAGACTGTGAGAGAATTCTTACTTTCTGTTTTCTAAACAGCTTTAATTATTTTTCACAATTAATCATTTGCTCCTGCTGTGCCTGAAAGTGATACTCTCTGTGAGCTTTGTGCTGTGTACTACTGAGCTTCATTAATGATTGAGGTCATGATTGGCCTCTCAGTATAACAAGGAAGGGGAATTTTTTTCTTGCAAACAGGGTAGAGAAGCAGAACTACTTGCCAACGTTAAAAACTATTTTAAATGGCTATTAATTTCATAACTAGTTCTCAGTGCTTTAATAGGAAACTTCTCACATACAACTAAACAGAAAAGGAGAATGTAAATTGGGCCTCAGACTTGTTAAAAGTTAAGTAGTGGTCGAGACTCATTAACACATGTTGCTAAGGCTTGTTTCTCTCTAGCTGTGCACTGATAAACAAGCTTGCTTCATATTTTCCAAGATGCATGGAAAAAAATAACATCATAAAAATCATAGTCTGCTGGGTTTTGACTCATCCTTTCAATCCACATACACAGCTGGACTCCAGTAGATATCAAAGTATCCCAGCTGCTTGGTAGAGCCACCAAACACCAACTCTTCATACTGGACTCCTTTGAAAAGTGAGAAGGAAAAAGAAGAGAATAAAACCCCGAGTCCTAAGTTGACGTGCCAGAAATGTAAAGTAAAAGAGGGGGAAAAAGAAGAAATCCAGTTCTGGTAACTAAAATCTATGGGAATTGCATGTTTGATTCTGAAAGCACAGCTGTGCTTTAGGAGTCTGGGTTACTCGCAACTCATTAAAGGAATATACAAATATTGACTGCATTTGAGAGCAACAGCTGTGAAGTCACACTTGTAAATCCAAAAAAAAAGGGAATTTGTGCTCTAAGACTTATGCAGCAAGTATCATTGAAAAAGGCATTTTTACCAAAATACAGTTTTTCATGACTTTGATATTTCAACAGCTTGGAGTTTTTCAGTTCCATTTATAAACAGAAGAAATAGTAGTTACAACAGTATTTTTGGAAAGGATTAAGGAAATTTTCAGTTAGAAGTTTGTTGCTATTTCTACTATCAGATATAATCATAATTAATTACAATTAAAAGCAGAACTAGAAGGGGTAGGACAGGATAGGACATTGTTGACCAAGACAGGTAATACTTGCTCAGGCACACTGAATAGTGCAGAACTTAGTGTGGCCTCTGAAGCTGCCCAGGACTCTGAGCACATACTGGAGTAGCTTACCTGAGCTGCAGATTTTACTGCTCTGTGTATTGGTGGTAGGTAAGAGCTAGCTGAGAAGTATTTATATTACTTTGGATGAAATCAGGCTGATTTTTTCTCATTTTCCTGGTTCCCTTTATGTAAAAAAGGGAAATAGTTATTCATTCTGCTTGTAAGCTCTTTTACATTTTTTAGGCTCCTTTACTTGTTTGAGAGTATCTTGAGCAAAATTCAGTATAAAAATTAATATCTGCAGATCAGAAATTGTTTGGTTATTTTTTAAGTGGTAGGGAATTGACTTCAATGGTGCAAAATACCTAATGCTACTGACTGTGCTATACCTAGCACACTTAAATTTCAATTAAATAATGTCTGGTAGACAGTGTCAAGGCTACTGATTTACTTTGTGTTTCTGCTACTTTACCTCCAAGTTCTTGTTCTATGTTTCAGTGTCTAAATGTTTGCCTACCTTAGAAAAGTGTACACTACTTGCATGTCTTTCAGTCATACCCTCAGCAGATCAGCAGCAGGAAAATCAATAGGGAGTCATTCTGCCTGACACTTGAAGAAGCAATATTGAGCAATTTATCTTCTTCTCTTGTTCAATGATATATAAATAAGTGGTATCAAAAATGAAATGTAATACATTTGCACATTCAGGATTTTGCTGACAATTTTTTTATTCTAATTTTGTTATGTACTTGGAACAAGCTCTGCAGTGGTAACACTTGTGCAAATCTAACAAAATTAACTAATTGCATTATGTTGTTTGCTTCCACATATGTTTTGCATCTTGACAACATCTGATTCTGTTGTAAAAAGTATCTGGTTTACCTTTGAACTGTGAAGGGATTAATACAGTGAGTTTGTGTGCTTTGTGCTCCATCATTTGGTGAATTAAAAAAGCTTGCCATTGAAACTGTTGGGTAAAAAATCTTAATGCATGTCTAATACCATGTTGTAGTTACTTAGGGACATATTTTTGAATTCTCACACAAATTGCAGCTCCTTTGGGCTGAATTTCTGAATGTTTTGTGAGAGTCTGCATGAACAGAGATACCCACTCTTTATTTGACTATGACATGAGGATAGAACTGATGTCAATGGCAGATTTTTGCCACTACATTGTTATTTTATTTTGAAGATGTAAGCAGCTGTTGTTAAAGCTATTTTTATTATGATCTTTTCTCCCCTCCCTAAGTAATTTACTGAGAATGTGGCAGCAGGAATCATTAGTTTACAATGCCAAGATGTGCCTAATGTGGTCCCACCTGTAACTGAAATATGCTAATTTTTGTAATTGTTAATTATTGCTATCCAAGCAATTGAACAAACCTGTGAACAGTTATCACATTTAGAAATAACATTATAAATAAACAGCTATGGGAAGTCAGAGTTATGAAGATAATGGCAGTTGAACCCTTTACTCAAAAAAAAGCCAAAACAACATAATGCCCTGAATCCCAAAGACAGTTCATTCCTGATAATCAGGTCAAACCACATTATAGTTTTTCAGTATTATAAACCCATGCAAATAAGGATATATTTTAAAATAGATAATTGAGTATGAAATTAAAATAAGGGAAAGTCTCATGATTAAAGCAAGCATAAATAGCTAAGTGCAAATCAAAATCTTGTGTGCAGGTACATCCTATATGCTTTACATTGTTCAAGTATTTTTATTTGGCTCTGAGGTTAGTTGACAGTGGATATTGTCCCACCTATTCTACAGGAGTGTTGATGCTTCTGCCTTTCATGGTGCCTTTCCTGATCAAAAGAAGTAAAGAGTTTGGATATATTAATGAACCATAAGGAATGTGCATCTGAAGAGAGGCGTGGAATTTTCCACCTGCCTTGATGAATAGTTTTCATTTTCACTTCTTTAGTGTATGTCTCAGTTCCACTTTTTTTTCCTTTCCATTTTTGATAACAGAGTAACGAGTTTTCCCTTAAAGAGTCTTTAAGAAAACAGATGTTAGTGATTTCCAAAGTGCTCAAAAAAATCAATTGTCAGTCTATTTGGATTCTTTGATCTAGATTGTGATCTGTTTACCCGAGTGTTTAAAGTTTTGCCTTACTTATATCTGTTCTGTCTGTAGTCTTAATGATCCAAGAAGGTATATATAACAATGAAACTTGAAGGTGAAGAATGAAAGAGCATTGCATAAATAACATCATCCTTTCAGAATAGATGAAAGCAATAAACTGATATTTTATCTTTAGAATAGAACTCTTCTTATGTTTGTGCTGCAAAGTCTGGGAAAGTACTTCCATGGCCTCATTATCATTTGGGTTGCTCTGTATGTCTTCTGCTTCTCTTATTCCCTGACTTTGCCTTCTTTCTTTCGTAAGTAGATGGAAGTGATCAATGTGTAAAATAAAATAATGCATGGGAGCTTACCTTCTTAACTGAATGTTTTTGTGGAAAATTTGCCAAAGCAAACAGTTTGCAATATTTTCCAAAATAATAACTCTTCATACGAATGGTCCATTGTACTTGTTCCATGGTTTCTCAGTGGATGGGAGGTACTACGACATTCATAAAAATAAATCTATCTCAAGTATATAGTGATACAAAACTGTCAGCCTTTCACTTGCCAAATCCCCTGTGCTTAGTTAGAAGCTCAAATATTTTCTAAGGCACTCCAGTATAAATTAGACTGTCTCCAGATGTTTTGGTACAGTGAATGCTGAGGCTCAAATTCACTTTTAATGAACTGTATTTTAATGTCAGTTTCTCCTGTCTACTTAAATGACAAAGAGCTCATCTGACTTCGTAATGAATCCCACAACTGTATCATTTACTGAGCCTCTGTCTCAGTATTGTGCTGGTCCATGATAACCTGGGTTGTCAGCCTGAGTAATCTGCATTACCAAAGCTACAGAACTTGAAGGAATGACATCCAACACAGCAGGAGGTGCAGGATTCTCTTCTGAAGAGGACTGTAGCTGTAGGTGGGAGATAGGGTAAAAGGACTTAAAAATTATCAACTAAGGTATAACAGTATATATGGGAAAATCCAGTAGAAAAATGAATCACAAATGATCTGTCATCAGATCTGATTAGACTATATATGCACTTCTTGGTAGTGTGTAACAGTCAGGTATGGATGATCAAGAAGGTGTACAAATTAATTGGCTTTTAAAAAAAGACGTGAAAATTTAAGAAAATGGCGTGAGTAGTTTTGCTACATAAAAATTCTAGGATGTATCTACATATATAAAGGAACAAGAGCATAGTATAAAAGAGTGCAGAGTGGACTGAGATGCACATAAAAATTTAAATACTGTCAGATTGTTGTCTATATCACAACATATGCTATGTGAGAGACATCTTGCAAGTGAGTCATTAGAAGATAAATGTATAGAGTGAAGACTGACAAATTAGAAAATGAAGCATAATCTACCTTGCCTTTTCAAAGGAAGCACCAAACTAGAGATCAATGCCATTGTATCTCTTGGAAATAAGGTAGCAGTTGGAGAGGCTGATGGATGATGGAGCAGGCAATCTTCCAATGATTGTGAAAGGTTTGAAGGAAGAATTATGAAATTCTGCCTTTAGCCTTGTGCTTGTTGTGAAAGACACTGGCAGTAAATGCTATCGCAGGACCTGTCTGAAATGAACAAGTAGCGATATGTGCTTTTTCATCTGGCTTTGTTTTTCTTCAATTATAAAAAATTACAAACAATATTTCCTCTTCCTGTGACAGTTTAAGTGATCATTAACTCAGCTGTTTCAGATGCTGACAAGTAATCTTGGTCCTCACTGTGACAGAATCCTCTACTTATGGTGTTAGACATTTAGTTTCTGTTTTTTCTTCCGTTTCTTCTGGGTATCCTTCTCTATCTAGACATGGACTCTAATTTCTCACTGTAGTTATCTTAATTCAAAATAATTAATGTTACTCTTGTAAATTTCATGTTTTGGGGGCTATGCATTAACAGGTCTTTATAGTGATGTAGTATACTTTTCAAAGTGTTTAATTTCATTAATCAATAGAATGTGAAGCAGACGCAACATTGAAAGGAGGTGAAAAGTTTGTCCCACTTGGCTTTTCTATTGAAAGCTGCATTGATTGAAGTATTCTGAGGTAGCAGTTATATGAGCCATTCCCATTTACCTACTACCAGAGATTTCAAGAGCTTGTTTTCTCTATCAAGTCCCATACAACCTGACCAATACGAGATTTATTTATTTTCTTTCTTTTCTCCATGTGTAAAATAAGTGTTATAAAGGAATGGAAGATCTCTCCTTTGGAGAGATGTTGATAGATCCTATATAGGAAAAAGTTTCAACATGCAGTGAAGGGTTGAATTAAACATTTTAAAATGTTGCTCAGTTGGTCAAGATTTTAAAGGAAAGTCTTTGTAGGCATATAAGAGTGTCTGAGATATTATAGAATTAGCAGAATTGGAGTATTACAGGATTATTTGGAGAACAGTAGGAATTTCATTCAACAGAACCTTGCTGTCCACTGGAGTCAGGGAGAAAAGAAAAATACATTCCATTTAATGGATTTCCTAAATTTTTGAGTCAACAATGTTTGTCTGTAGACTTGGCTGTCTGTACATCCACTGGGTCTGACTTTCCCATACATATTATGGCACTGTTAGCTTTGATGGGTTTGCATAATGCAAATGATTAAAAGGTTGAGGCCTGTCAATTAGAACAGTGCATCCAAATCTCCAGACCCTGAATGTCTTTGCATACTAATTTCTACTTTTTTATTTAGGTCTTTTTCTGGATCTGCTCATATTTGCCTTATACTTGTAAATGTTCTGAGAGAAGAAAATATTAAATGGTGATTAAGTTTTCAACAGTAACATTCTAGAGAATGCAGAACAACTACAACCACTCAAATGTATTTCTTGGATGCAGAAAATAGAAGAAACAAGAATAACTTTTGCTTATGCTGTATTACCTGTTATGTGCTACTCTTATTAACTTGGTATCTAAAATTCAGTTGTCTGTTCAATAGGTGCCAGTATTAGTCAGAATTTTTTAGATGGTATAAATATTGATTTACTCTGACAGATAACAGAATCAGTTTCTCCAGAATTTGTGAAAATACTCAGCTGAAGATTTTACTCTGTAAGCTTCTGCTTGTGCATTGTATATGCCTTTGAAATATGTTAAACGTATTGAGTGAAGCAGGGATGCTTAAGCAGAGTAAACAATTACTTTATTTAAACATTTAAGATCTTCTAGAATACCCTGGGCACCAGTATCAGTAAATATGTCATGATGAATGCAAACTCTCCAGTTATATTCAGTTGAATAAACAAAAGTTGAGTAAACAAAACTATGAAAAACAGTCTGTATTATTCTTGGAATGTGCTGGTGTATTCATGAGATGCAAAGAGAAGCTAAAAATGTCTTTTATTATTGTAGTGGGGGAATAATACTACAGAAGGATGCAGTGCAATGTATTGTATTCCATTCACATCTCGGTTATCTTTGGATATTGCTTTGGGGGGCTATACTCTTTTGTTTATAAAGCCACATAAGTTAAATTAATAAATAATACTAGGTAGTGGCAGCATTTCTTCTGTCATGCTCTGCTTTTGTTGACACAAGATTTTAATATGAGGTCTTCTCCTACAATGGAGGACTTCATTTGGTGCAACAGTGAGGAAAACTTTATGCAGGCAGGATGCCTCATGGAGGGATGCCATATGGGGAATGTGCTGTTTTAGATGCCTCTGAGCCTATTCCAAAGCTGTGGAAATCACATGTTGAGAGAGTGTCCTCCTGGCTTAGGATTAAAGGCCTCAAAGAAGATTAAGCACTAACTGACATCAGTAGTTTGCTGCAATCTCACAGTCAGGTAAAACTTTGGGTTGTTAGTTTTGAAATGTTTTAGGATTTTGAAAGAAAATTATTCTTAGAGACCTATTTTGACAGGACTCTGTATCAATTGATGAATGCAATAGCTGATGACTTCAAGGAACTTGTTTCTTAAGGAATCAAGACATGGAAGAAAATTATTTATCTTAATGACTCTTAGTGTAGTCCATCCCTTCTCAGCAGATGACTTGATTTCAACTAAACTTAGCATAACAGTATTAATATGGGATGCATCTGGGAATTTCAGAAAGTTACATCAAGCTGCTTAGAGGTAAGAATCACTGCTGGTGTTTGGACTGTATATGCAGGACCCACAAATATCCTAACTGTGGGAGGTCAGATTTCAGCTTCTAATATTTTTTTTTCCTCCTTAATTTCCATTTTTATAATTTTTCCCAGTGATCCATGTTGTATGCCACAAGTTACACTCTATTTGTGATTTTGTATACGTCAAAATCTCCTGTCCTGTCTGATTCTATTTGCCAGTGCTATACCTTACCTGCAGGATTTTCTGTGACCAGTTTAATACATTGCATCCAGGTGTTCTATTGCTGTTGTGTACTATTTGGTCTCAAGTTACTTCCAGTTTAGTTTGCTAGTAAATCCAACTTAGTTTGTCAGGACTGGTTTTGTCTCTGTTGTAATTGTTTGGCCTGTAAGTTTGGAGATGAGCTTTACTTCAGTTCAGCTCAACTCTAAACCTCAGTCTCTGCTCAAAAGGAAACATTTCTAAATTTGTGGCTAAACTACTACAACTAAACTACTGCTTATTTCTCACTGCTCCCTGCCCTGGCTTTTGTTGCCTTTCTGTGTAATTTTTCTAAGATTCTTCAGATAGAAATACCTGTAGCTTGCTAGATAGACCTAATTTTAAACATCCAAAGAGCTTATTTTCCCCAATGCTTTTCTAATAGTCCATGCATGACTCTTGGCTTAATTAAAGATATTATTTCTGTGTACAAGTCAGATCTGTCCACTTATACAGCAGCATGACAATACTTCAGCAGCATAAAAATGTTCAACATTAAATGCAATTTTAATAGTGTTAATAAACAAATTTAGGAGAATGTCATAGTATGTATTTTTACCTTTTTTATATCAAATCTATGAAATTATTGAGAATAAATTCTGTGCTTTAAAAGCAGCAAGTGGCCAATAACCTAAGAAAAGCAACATATCACTTGAGGTGTTTTATATGCAATTAGTAGAGAACACAAATATGTGAATGTTTTCCTGCAACTTGTGAAAAGCAGAATTAAGCAGCAGAAAAAAAGATAAAACATGTGCAGTGATAATCCTTGAAGGAATTAGATTTTTAGGAGGAGGAAATATAAATACAGAAGAATTAAAAATACTACACAGAAGATACTTAGCATTCCTTCTTCCAAAAGGAAGTGTATGGATGCATATTTATTTGCTTCAAACCTGAAAAAAGAATTGACTGGATACATGAAATTCAGTGCAGTTACACTGACATATTTGCATCTGGAATCCTGTACAAATAACTTGGTCTATATGGAATACTTATAATACTGCTGAGGAGAAGACAAAATTTATGTTGATGTGGCTGTTAAGCCTGAAGCAGCTCTGGTGTGTTTTCATGGGAAAATACTGTACCTTTTTTCTTCTTTTTGTGCTTTGCTTTTCTAGGAAAAAAACATAAATTTGGAATGTCAATGATATCCAAAATTATTTAATCAGGAGTAATTAGCAGTTTTCACTTTGTGAACTTAATTTCTGATGAAAAATTGTGAATTTATTTTTTTCATCAGCAGCTTAGATCTCGCTTATGTGAAAGCATAGTCAGTGGAGCCTTAAGCTAACTTGTTTAAATGCTTGCTTACAAGTCAGTGCTGACCAGATTGCATTAACTGCTGTCAACAGCTTTACAATGTTTCATGTTTGTTTTTCTTTACATCATTTCTCTCTCTAAATAAAATAAATATATACTGAGCAGGAACCTGGCAAATTCTCTGTCAGAAGAAAAATTCAGATGTTGTGATAAGCTGTTCACTCCTGAAATTTCAGGTTATTTTAGGTGTAATTATACTGATTTTATTATATAACATTGACTGTCCCTACCCTTTCTGCTACTTTCTAATAATTGTCAGGGAAATGTAGCTTTCAGAAGTGGCTCTGTGTCAGAGGAGCTGTAATGTCTGGTAGGAGCAGTTCATTTGTTGGTACAGCAGAACAGCCATGAGTTAATATGAGATGCAGAGCATTGCATGATCTCTTTGGAACACAGTTGCCTATTGATACCTAATGATACTGTGGAGATTTTTATTTTATTTTGTAACTAAA
The DNA here is from genome assembly GCA_013400935.1 of Turnix velox. NCBI lineage: Eukaryota > Metazoa > Chordata > Aves > Charadriiformes > Turnicidae > Turnix > Turnix velox. The sequence continues at coordinate 344,167 of VZTY01007444.1, forward strand.
AATATTAAAACATAGCTTGTAAGTTTATGACTTCATGTTATTTCTTGTTTCTGTCATCTGTAAATGCCTCACAAAAGTTTAAAGCTCGGAAGTCCTGGTAAGCAAGCATGCACAAAATCTATTTTTGTTCAAATGGCAAGCTATCTAGGGTACTCAAAACTGTAGAAGCTGCATTTCTTAGTATGACTGTAAGTACAGTGACAGGAAAAAAAAACAACTCCAGAGTACTTATTCTACCTACTGTCTTTATGGACACTTCCTGAAGTTGTAAGAAAAGCTTCATCTTGGGAGTAAAGCATTTCTAAAGGAATATTGTTTCTAAAGGTCATTCTTAAAGTGATATAAAGTACCACCAAAAGATAACAAAATTAATTCCAAATTTTATATTATCTATGGCTTTACATGAGAACTTTTGAATGGGAAATTCCCTTTAGCAAGATAACATTTTTTCCCACTACCTTATTGGTTTAGGGATTAACAGTTGCCTGTTCAAGTTCTTCGTGTCAGAATTTTGCCAGACTTGTACATACTGTAGTTCTTCACACAATCCATATGTGTGAATGAATTTCACAAGCAAATTTGCCTGTTAGGTCCCAATCCTTCTCGTAAAACTATTTCAGAAGTAAGAAGACTGTTAATTTAAGCTAACTAATCAGGCGTTTTCCTATTAGAAATTTCACTGAATGTCGTACAAAAGTGAGGAGATAGTTTGACTGTGATTCTTTTTCTTACACTAAAATAGATTTCATTTTCCACTTATAGAGTGTAGAAAAGCTGCCTTAACAGCTCTGGTATTTTACACTCAATTTAAGGTCCATAAAGAGTATATATCCCTTCTGTTAGCAAGTTAATCTACGTACTGTGAAGTCTGTGTCCTTTTTAGGGATATTGTTGAGAAATGTTAATATTCAGTCTGATGCTGTTTTAAAGAAAATATATCTACTACTGTCAGCGTGAGAGTACACAGGTATTTAGACAGGGAGGATTTCAATATTTTGCAAATATTGGTCCATCTGCTCCCTGAGACAAACAATCAACTGGAATGAAAAGAGAGAGTTAGCACTTTTTTCTTTTTTTTAAACATCTTCTGTGTCTCAAGAGCTTCATCTTCCACAGAGCTTTTAAATGCTATCTTCACTCACACAGAGCAAATTTCTTATTTGTGTCCTTTCCAGTAGGACATATCTCTTGTTGTTTGCTTACTGTTTACTAATTTTGCAGGAGCTTTACTTAGTGACAGAAGAAAGAAGAATCAGAGGTTCATACCAGTTTACCAGCTGTTGGTCTTGTCATTAATTTAATGAATTATGTTGCATGCTATTTTTAATAAGATAATATATTTAAATATCTGTATTTTTTTTATTGTTTTTCCTGTGACTGAAGCTACAGGAGAAAGATGAATTCAGTGGCCCTGCCAAAAGTCCATCTGATAATAAAACGAAGTTGGGAGGTGGGAGGGAAATGGGGAATGGAGGAGGGTGACCAAAAAAAAACCTCAAAAAACCAAAACAAAACCTCCACCAAACAAAAACTATGCTTTGGACCTAATTTGAGAAAGGTACAGTGATTACTCCATATGAAATTGATATTATATGATAGTTCTTATCTCCAAAACCAGATTTGTTCTATGCTTTACACCTGCTTTGACTTTCAGAATTTGCAAATTTCCCTGTTTCCCTCCTCCTGAGGCTGAGTAGTTGTGTGATGTGCCCAAGATCACAGGAACTTCAACTGCCATTGATTCAAGGGCTGATATTTGAACTCTACATGATTCTTTTCTATAAGATTGTAATAAATGGTAGTTACTGTGCTGTGAAATTCTGTGACTATTGTTTTTTAAATTCCTGACTGGAGCAGAGTAATAAAGCTGTGAATTCTACCAACCATGTTCCATAAAATAGCTTGCTTGCATGCAAATTAGTCCTTCCCAAAAGGACTGATGTTTAGCTCCTGTGATGCAGTTGCACAGAAAACACTTATGAATCTGATCTGATTTTTTTTTTCTCAAACATGTAGCTGAAAGGCCAATATTTTAAGATAAATTTTTTCCTAAAGTGGACAGTGTGCAACTCATCTGTTCATTGATATATCTGCTATGATAATATTCAATAAGAACTGCTAAACAAAAAGAAAGTCTAACAGGAGGGGACTGTTAATGTTAAAAGTTGGGAAAAAAGAACGGAATTGGAGAAAAGTGATGAACGTGATTTAAAAAGAAGGACTTTAGAAGCAAAAGAAAAATTCTTTTTATATCATGTGGCCTGATGTGCAGTGAAAGGGATTAAATTGAATATTGATTTTTGGAAAGGTATGACTATGCTGTTAAAATGATAAAGATTAAAAAAAAAAAGCCCACAACAAAAAAAAATCTATACAAGAAAACAATGAGAGAATAGATCACTGAGGAGAGCTGCAAGTGAGGGCCATATTCTAGTAGCCAGGTTCTCAAGGGACTCGTAGTTTCTGTGACTAGCAGAAATGCACTAAACCGATGATGATGAACAACAAAAAATATCAGAGTAATTCACACTGAGGGACAGAATATGAAGTTAATTAAGGACTTCCACCTAAAAAACTTAAGCAGTAATCAAAAATAATGTCCAGTGTGGTGAACATTGAAATGCAAGCAGTAGATAGTATGGGTTAGGGCTTTTTTCCAGTTGGATAAAGGTAATATAGATGGAAGAATTAATACTTCATAATTAAATCTGTATGATTTACTTCATTGGACTGAAGATTAAGCATTGAAGTGATTCTTTTGAAGGATAGATTGAGTTTTTAAGTGATTATAGAGAATTAACTGACTAATGAAATTCATAGTTGCCATGTCATGGATGCCTTAAAAACATTCTAAGCTAGATGATCTGGCTTCTTTAGCAGGGGTTTCAAACATATGTAGGGAAAGTTTAGTTTCCCTATTCTNTCCCATGGTACAAGGGATTTGAATACTAGAAGGTGGAACAGTGGTGAAATGAAATATGTGGCCCGAACTGCAGGCCTAAAAAAAGATTGAATTTTTGCCATTAAATGAGCTTTTTTTCTTGAAGGACCCTGATAGTTTTGATCTTGCTTATGCCGCACTCAAAATACAGATCATCAGCTACTGTTTTGTTTTCCTCAGCTCAGGAAAAGATTACATCCTCCTGCTGTAGCATAGATGAAGCACAGCTGTTGTTTCCTCCTTTCAAGATATTTATATGCACATCAGTTTTGTTTTCAGCCAGATGCAGGTTAAGAGAAGGTTAAAATTTTCCTTTTCAGAGCATGTTGTGAGGCAGAAGGGGCTTTTAGTTCAGCAGACCAGGAGAAAGTAAGAGTGTTTATTAGTGAGCATGATTTTAATACTGGGACTAATATTTATATATTAGTGTTCCCAGTGAGAATAAATACTTTGTGGAAGAATGGGGTTTGTTTTTCAGACCTTATTCAAAGACCTATGCGGGATCAAAAAGCAAAAGCCACAAACCTAACAACTTGTCTAATCAAGAAGCAGTAATACTTTTTGTCTTCTGGCTAGCTATCCAAGTTTTGTTTGACAAATAACATTGCGTGTTTCTCTGTGCTGCTTTTGGCATTTGACCTTTTGCCTTTTGATGGCTGTGCTGCACAGATCAGTGAGATTTAGAAACAGAACTAGTATATCTTTAGTATTTGTTAACGTAAGTCATTTTCTTGCTGGTTCAAAGGTAATTTTGCTTTGTGGTTAAATGAATGGATGTATAGCAGCTTTTCCACTACAAAATCTTAAATAGAAGCAGGATATTTTGATTCCTCTGAGATTAATCTTAGCAGAAGGATGATCAGCCACATTCTTATGGATCTGTTAACTTGATTTTGCTTAACTTATCATAGATAAAATGCTTTGACACCAGTGTTCTTTTACAATGGCAAATTTTTAGGTATTAGTTATCCCATGGTAAAAACAGGCTTCCTATTGGCTGCAAAAGTTATCTGCTCAGCTATGTCAGCAGTTGCTCCATGGGGTCCCATCATATACTAAAAGGATACCCTTTACTACTAAATTTCATTATAGTGCTTTTCTGGATGGCAAAGCATGAGTGTTTTTCATTTCTAGAGATTATGTATATATTACTATTTATAAATAAAAGGCTTCAAAAATAGGAGTAACTTAGTGATGGCATCATGATACAGATGGCCCTCCTGACTTTAGAGATGTTTGTATCTTTCATATGACAGAAAGAATTTTATCCAAGGAAGTCAGACTCTATACCTCAGCTTCTGGTTTGATGAAGAAACTTCTTAAGTTCCAATCCTTATTCAGCTCTGAATATTTTTTTGATTCTCTAGTGTATTTCTATACAATTTAGTTTCTTTGTGAAGGCCTGAGAGCTTAGCAGCAAATAGTGTGGGGGGAAGGTTATATCCTCCTGAATCTAAAGCCCAGTTGCAAACCAGGAGATTGATTTCTCTCTGTAGTGCTGTTCCTGTCCTTGAGCTTTCAGGTCCCTTTCTTCCGTGTTCTAGTTTCCTAGCAAAAGATCCTAGTTTCCAAGCATTTACCATGTAAATGATAGTTTCATAAAATGAGATTATTATGGCCCTAATGTTGGTCATTGCTGTGGTTAAGAGTATTTTATATATAAGACTCTGTAACCCTAGAGCTGTGAAAAACTTAAATTGAAGAGATGTATCACAAAATTAAAAAGTCTACAAGTCCATGGGACTGGCTGCAAACCTCAGAGAACTCCACATGAAGTGGACATGTCCATACTTGAGATGGCAGTCCAGTAAAGTTCCTGATGATCAGAAAAGGAGAAATTTAACCCCACTTTTTAAGAAGGGGAAAGAAGGAAGACCCAGAAACTGGAGGTTCATCAGTCTCATCTCTGTGCTCAGCAAGATTATTGAGCAGATCATCCCAGAAACTATGCTAGCTAAATGGGAAATTAAGAGGAAAATAAGCAGATTTAGGGGACTGTATTTTCTGTCGTGATCACCAAATGATGTGTTAACTATCCTGTGAAGCTTTTGCTTTAGAACCTCAGCATATCTTAAGAAATGTATCCCTTTCTTCCCTCCCCGCCTTCTGCTAATGGCATTTGAGCAATCCCACCAGCTGACTTGCAAAGCAAATTTGCTCTGTCCTTTATGTGCTGTATTTATCCTTCTGGAATATCCACAAAAATCTGCAGGGATTTGGCCAAGAATGTTGGATCACTCCTCCTATAGAGAATATTTGTAAATCTGGGAGAGTGGTGCTGTTTGTACAGGATCTAAAAGCAGCTTTCAGAATTTGCTAGAGAGTCTTGTGTAGCTTTAAGTAAGGAGATTACATAAAATGCTGAGTAAAGCTGAGAGCTCGCAGTGGCTCTGCTGAGCAGAATTGTGTTAAAAAAAAATAATAAATAGCTTTTGAGATCTCCTAAGACAAAGACTTCTTGCTCTAACATATTATGGTTTCCTTGTTTAGTCATTAGTTAGCTCAACTTCCCTGGTTTACATCTGTGTCTATCTTGTGTTCATCTTTCATTAATATGTTAATATTCTTCTGGCTAGGATGTATATTTTTCTGTGTTCATAAAATTCTTTGAGCATGAGAGAGGAATGTCCTTGCCCTTACAACAGTCCCGCTTAATGAAAAAGAAAATATTAGTATTTGAAGTTGCGCTTAGACATTCATTGCTTTCATATTAGAAAGCAATCTCTAGTGATAGGTTGGGTTTGTTCTCGTGTTTTTTTCTGGGATGCCTTTACTGTTTGAAAAATTGATTGTACTTTTTATTTCAGGACAAAAATGTAAGAAAAAGGACATTACCTTGAGCTGGAATAAAAAGCTCCAACTGAACCTTGAATAAAAATTCTACAAAACATTTCATGTAAATTCAAGTATTTCAGTACGAGTTTCAGTGAAGCTTTTATATAAGAATATGCAAATGAGAGAAACAAAGCTGTACCGCCCAGATCACCTGGACTTAGGGTTTTTTCCCATTTTTACATGTTTTTTTAATAGTTTTCTGTGGGAAAAGTCTGATCTTGTGTTTACTGACTTTATCTCTTTGTATGTTTGGTGTTCTGCTTGTCACTTAACATACTCTCAACTCCATCATCATTTATACTTCAATTCAAACGTTATCTGTAGCAATATGACTAGTGGGTGAAAATAACATGCTCATGCACAGCCCATTTAATGCTTTGCAACAGAACTAGGATTTAAAGGGAGAGAAAAATCCACCATTTAGACAGAAGCTGCCCTACCAGGTGGAAGGTGCTGCCCCGCACAACCCAAAAAGCCTGGGGATGCAGCAGTGGGGGGGAAGGTGTATGTGAGTAGAATCTGGGAACTCTAGGTTGCCCCAGGAATAAAGCTCTGGCTGTTGCAGTGTAGGCAGGCTGGCTGCATGTTCAGATAGTCATTAATTTCTCAATCTCAGGGAGGATGGAGTGAAGAGTTCTTCTGAAGTGGCATAGCTAGCAGAGATCCTGTTCTATTTCTTTGCTTTACAAGTTTATTTTTGACTTAAATAATTATGATTTGGAAAAGTGACTGCATGCTTCGGATTAGGTTGTTGGTTTGTGCTGCAGTGATAAAGTTGTGTAGGATCACAAAACAGGTGATGGCCTGGCATATCTAAGCTTATATCTGTGCTGTGAGGATCAGATTCTCATATTTCATTACTCTATTTCAAAAGGTTTTTTTAATAAGCAACTGTATAAACTTCTGTTGAATTCAGTTACTTGAAAAATATACTGGCTATAAAAATTGAATTGGTCGCAATCTCATCTTTAATAAAGCTTAAAAAAATAGTGCTGTTGAAGTGAATGGACCTCCATAGCATTCTCAATTCATTACTGAATGTAGCATATTAGCTGGAGAAGCCTGAATAGAAGAACAAGCTTTTGATCACACTTTTTGAATGCCAGCTTAATTTGAGTGTACAGTCCCTTATTTTTTAATAGCTTTCATGACAAACATCAAAGAAATGAGGGATGCTGTAAACCTGGATTTGTAGAAAGTGTATGGAAAGTATTGCTTGTTAATGCAGGAACACTGAGTTAGTTGTCAAAGAGCAGCTGTGAATTCTGATAATTGCCTAATTAATCTAATGATACATTTTTTCCTATCATGATCAAACGAACACATTTCTCCACTGGAGCTCGATTCTGCAGCCGTGTTTTCTTGATACTGGCTGTGGAACAGTGACTTTTGAAATTGAAACGTGCTAATGTGTGTCAATAAAACAGAGCAAGTAAAAGTTGTTTTACAGTACTCTATAGTACAATAACTAATTTATTCTCAGTAGTACTTGGAAATACATGATCTCAACAAGGTGGGTTGCTTTTGTTATTAAACAAGTGAAAGGATTCTAATAAACTAGAAGTATTTGGTTCATTGGTGTGTCTTCTGTTCATTGTTCTCCTGTCCAGGCAAAGAATGCGCTATGATATTGAAAGGGGAGGTGGCAGTCTTGAGAGATTAAATATTCCTCCTGCTGTTACTCTGTTTTTTTGATTATTAGCATATATTTATATAGTTATTCTGAGATCTTTTTCCTAAACTGAATAATCTGTTAGCATTGCTCTGATTCTAGGCAGTCCTGTGCTTGCGTGAATCATAAACCTGAGCCTCAAAGGCACATCCCCAAAAGAGCTCAGAATAAATTAATCTGGCAGCGTACATGTGTGGATGATCAATTAAACTAATACAATCTTCTTTTAAAACAAAGCAAATTAAACATGTACAGCTTAATTAATGTGTTATTGCTTAAATATGGAATAAAGTTAGAAATGCAACATTAATGTGCAGCCGCTGTAATTTTGTAGTTAACTTCATATCGATTTTGTTGTTTTTTTCTCTAAGAAGTAGGAAATTTCAGATAGTCAGTGGGAATTTTAAAACAGTTGACAGCAATATTACCATCTTTCTTTTATTTCCTGCACTTTTCCAAGCTCTTGAGCAGGACCAAATAGAATACAGAAGATTTTCTTTTCTTTCAGAAAAAAAAAAAGTTATCCAAGCTTCCTCCTCCTGTCTTTGGAGAACGCATTAAGCAGAGTACGATGTGAAGATGCTCTCCACTGCTGCTAGCACCAGTAGTGTAAGATTTGTTTCATTTAAGCCTAAGCAGAGTCTTCCTAGAAAAAAAAGAGTTTTTAAAGCTATAATGTTGACTTCCATTTGTTTCTTTTCACCATATCTACTGTTGAATAGTCTCTACTGGGAAATTCTGTTATTTATGCCATATATGAATTTTAAAATTTTCATTTTTTTAATGGCACACAGTAAAAGCAAGAAGGATACGTGTCTGTAAGAGCTGCCTTGAGTGGAAAGCATGTGCTTCTGTGAAATCATTTTGGCAACATTATTTCTCCTGTAGCACCTGCTAGTGTATTCTGAATGTCCTGATAGAACTACAGTGAAATTACTTTCACACACTTAAGATAGAGTAACTTGGAATGTAATTTCATCCTCATCTATTTAACAGGTTAGCAGTACAGGAAAAGGGCTGTGAGGAGACAGGCAATCTGTGCCTGCAGTGACTGGATATTTAACAATTATTTCTACTTGTACATCAATTCACTGTTATTACCTTGTATTCAATGCAAATGAAATGTAAGAGAAAGTAATCTTAGCTTGTATGGTTATGCCTAGAAAGTTGAAGGTTGTATCTTTCAACCTGATGTTGAAACTACTGGGGACATGAGCTAGTAGTTCAGTGAAACAGAAATGGGAAAGAATTAATTCATTTTAATGGCTAGAAGTGGAGAAAAAAAAGTCCATATAACTCACCCCTTTTTCTGTAGAAATTAATGGAATTGTTTCTATGACAAGAGGAAATGCTGATAAAACTTCTATTTTAAAATGAAATGTCACTTATTTCATAAAATATTTTTTGTGCTAAATAAATGTTCCTACTCTCCTTGATGGCTAAGATGCAAATATGTTCAAATTATTTCCCATTGGTGAATGGAAAGAATTTGTTAGGTATAATGACAAGATTGCTTCAAGCAACAGGTACTTCAGTGAAATGAGAAAATTTCAGAGTAGGGAAATATGCAGTCAAGACTAAATGACACCATTTTTTTTCCTGTTCACCAAAGAGACTACAAATGTGTTGGGTTTAAAGGATTTCACTCACTTCTATTTTAATTTCTCTAGTCATAACCAGCCTCAGTGATTCACCCTTGATGCAGGTTTTCTGAAGGGAAGTGATATGTGCTTGTAACCTGAATCCTGCTACAGTGTTGTACTTTATTTTCACAGTTTTCTTCCCTTGAAAACTAAATTTTAAGGTACAGTGAAGGTTGAGGAATATTTCGGTCCCTCTTATGACCTTTTGATGTGAATTTTGTAACATTTACCTAGCAATTTACAGTTAAAAATATGAAGTGGTGTTTTATGTCCTTCAATTTCCTGACTTGGTTATTTGGGGTATCTGCTCACAGGAGCAGAGAGGATTTTTTGCTGTGTCTTCCCAGAGTGTGTAGTTTGGTGATCTCCTGAACTTGGCAGTACTGTAAAATACTTGTGATTTCTGATGTCAGTAGTGGAAAAAAAATTCTGAATAATACCAGAATTATGTATATGGCAAGACTTTCTTAAATCTTTTTCTTCTTAGAGGGGGGAGGGATTATTTTGAGTCTTTTCCTCCTGGAAGGAGGAGGAAAATAAAATTGTTACTTCTGATAACTTGCACTTACTGTACTCCTGAAATAATATTTCTCATTTGAACAACAGTCAAAAAACTAACTTTGCAAACTGACTTCTGTGACTGAAGCCAGTGCAGACAAACCTTTACAAACCCTTTGATTCAAACCTTACAATAGCTCCCTATCATTTTCATAGAAATAAGACACTGGATTAATTTTATTTCTCCCCTTATTTCTGATCTTTGGGAAGTAATTTTACTTTTTGTCCCGAGCTGAATTTCTAGGAATGCTTATGGAGTCTGTTTCTGAAGTAGAAATGAACCATATTAATCAGTTATTTTCAGATGTCAATACTTTAAGGAGTCTGTTTTCTTCCATGTAAGAAAGCCAGACTAAAAACTAGAAAACATGTCCTGCTCCTTCTTTGTAGAGCAAAACATGGCATAGGAGAAAACTTAAATTTTATCTTGAATGTAACTGAGCTCTGAGCAAAAGTATTCAGAGAGCAATGTAAATGGTGCTGTTCAATAATAATCTGCTCTCTGCAGGATCATGAACATGCAGGGAATTGTCCAGGAAGAAACTGCTGATTAAAGTTTTGGCTAGTAATTACTTTATGTATGCTTGAATTATGCTAGAAAAAACACTTTCTGTTCAAAACCATCTGCAGGGATTGTATATTTGTAAACAAAGACAGATTAAGATAATTTATTAATTCTTTGACTGCCATACACTCATTTTTACTAGCAGTATCAACTCCTAAGCTCCTAGTCAGTTTAACCTCTGAGCACTGCAACAACATTTTAATTAGCTTATGAGTATGAATCGGCTTTTAGTCTTATATAAAGCACAAATGGTTCTGAATCTAATTCATGCTAGGAAAGATAGTGTCCACATGCTTTCAGGATTAGACATGATGTTTCAAGTTCTGTGAGTGCAGGTGTGCGCTCACTTCTGGAAATTTGCCATGCTCCTTGTTCTAGCCAGCATGTACACACACTTCCAGAGGGGGAGGACAAGAAAAGCTGGTGTGAGATTTTATCCATGTGATCTCTTTGCAATGTCATCTGTACTCAATCCTCCCCATTGAATGGCCAGGCTTTGAAATCATAGAGTGAGTCAGTGCTCTGACTTAGCCACAGCAAAGTAAAGCTGTATCTCATGTGGACAGACAGATGAAAGTTTGCTTAATTGAACCTCTCCCAAGTGCCAAACATGGAGCAGCATCCTGTCAATACATGTTTACCACTATCAGAGAAAAAAAGTAGAGAACATCCTTTTTCCCGTTTGCAGTGGAACATGGTATCTACCAAATCTTATAAGTCCATGAATTAGAGCATCTGTCCTGGTTTAGCCCCAAAAGCTCCCCCTCAAATGACAGGTGGCCCCCCATCCTCTCTCAGAGGAGAGGAAGGAATGAAGAGATTTGTGAGTTTAGAAAATTTCTTCCACATGAGAAGTCAGGTATCTGATTCTTTGTGATATTTTGTGTGCCATTTGTATTTCACCTGAAGAGAACTTATAGGTGTATTCTGAGAAGAAGAATGAAAATCCACCTATGTAGCTAGACACACACCAGCAACGTGACCTGGATGTATAGCTCAGTTGGGAGAGCATCACACTCCTAATCTGAGGGTCAGGGGTTCAAGTCCCCGTCCAGGTATGAGGCTTGTCAGAGTTGGGCTGATGGTTGGACTAGATGATCTGAAAGGTCCCTTCAAACCTTGATTATGAAATGAAATGAAATGAAAAACGTTTGATCAGGCACTTGACCAGTAACTGCTGGGTGAGATATGCCACCATCCCAAGTAATACACATGGGCTTTGCAGGTAGGAATTGTAGATCAGTACACCTGCAAGAATTAATGTGCCCTTCAGATGCGTTCCTGGATTTTCTGTCAAAAGATGTGCATTAGTTGTCAGTTCCATCATCTTTTCAAATTTAGTAAACTCAGTATGTCTGGGAACCATTATCAATATATGGGTGATAGTCTTTGATTTCCAGTGTTGGCATTGACTTTCTGGTATGGACGTGTCTTTCATTGGGCACGCATGGTAAAAATCTTACTGTAATCTTTTTTGGAAAAACACAATTTCCAAAGATGATTCTGCTTAAAAAGTTGTGTTCTCAAGTTAACTGCTGCCATCAAGATTACTTAGAGGCCAGTGTTTGTAGTCTCTCCTGTCTTTATTACTATTATTGGTGCGGGAATGCTATCTCTATCTTCTGCTTGCCATCATGTGTATTTCTTGAGACCTCTTCAAGCGCACATCTGGTGGCAGAAGTGCCTCCTCAATCAGTAGTGTCAGCATTGTCAGACATCCACTCTGATTTCAAGGTAGTAAAGTAGCAGGATGGTGGATGTCACTGTTGCCAGATCAAGCTGCTTTTCTGAGGACAGTGTTCTATTCTAGGCCCTTTATGAGTACCAAGGAAGGTGTGCACTCGTGTCACAGAACTCGAGTCTCCTTTACTCTACCACTCATCACACAAAGCACTACAGGCATTGAAAAGCACCCATTAAGTTTTGTGTTCCTTAGTAGCGGTGTTGAGCAGTGTGAAAGGCAACTTCAGAGCCTTTTGCCTTTCTTCTTTGTGTAACTTAAATTTCTTCCAAATCATGTAAATGGACAAGGTAGCAACTGCACCTATTTTACAGCATCTAATTATGATTTCTACTTATCAGCCTGAAGATCCCCAATCCCAGAACAACTTTAGTACTATGTGTCAGGTGACTGGGGGGAAAGGAAGTGAGGGGAAGTTGTGTGAAGGAATGTATTCCCATTCCAGTTTAACTTTAATTACAGATAATGTTGAACAGTGAGTGGTTTTGTGTTAGGTTTGATTTGCTTGGTTTGTTCATTATCACAGAAGTGTTACTCTCAGTTCTGGGGTTGGGAAGGAGATGCAAGGGGGAATTAAGTATTTTTCCACAAACAAAATCTTTTCTTGCACTGTTTTCTCCATTATGTGCACCAGGCACTGGTTTGATATCAAATGTATTCAGCTTACTATTAAGAGTAGTTTCAATGTATAGACTACTCCAGTATGCCTATTTGTACATAGTTTGGTAATGAATAGTTCCAGCTGAGAGTGGCTCCAGTTTCAGCCTGTGTTGAATGGGTATTTAGAAAAATACTCAAAGTTGTTTGTGGAGAGATTTCATATGACCCATAATTTTATGTCAGTATTGGTCACAAATCTGTGTTGAGCTGAATGGTACATTTCTGTGTTTATTTTAAGGGTTACCTAAATAAAATGTTTTCTGAAATGACACTACTGTTTTTCTCAGCTCTGAGGACAACAGACTGATTGTGTTGCCCCTCAGAGATGTCAGCACAAGCACTACTACTGTAATTTCTTGAATGGTAGGTTTGATTGGAGATATCTTCTTATAGATAATTTTAATGACTTGTTTGTTTTTTTAATTCTCATAGCGACACTTAAAATTTTCATGAGTTGTTAACTGGCTTTCCAATAAAATTTGCGTGTGGGTATGAAGCTTGTAGGTTAGAGAAATTCATGAAAGGTGTCGTTTTCTAAAATTATATCTTTAAGTATTCCTCTGCAGTCTGCATATTTGTTTTGTAGCTGTTGCTGTGTTTGCTAAAGCAAACAAATTTTCTCTGAGGGCTAGGGATTAATGGTAAGGGATTGTGTGACAGCACAGTGTGTACCTTGAGGGAGCAGATCAAGACGTGGCAGCCAACTGCCTGCACTTAGGCAAGTTGCTAATTAAATCACCAACACTGAGCTGACTTGTAGTTTTTGCTGATTTTTAGTTTTGTGAAAATGGTCCTATTTGATAAATACAGTCTTGATTTAAAGAGACTCAAATGAGATTAAAAGGTCTTTTTAAAATTATTGGATGCATTTTTAACTACAGAATTAGAGGAATTTTACTGAAGTGAATATCTCCATATAAAACTGATAGAATCATAGAGGCATTTTGTTTGGAAGAGACATGTAAGTCCAGTCGTTAACCCAGTGCAGCCAAGTTACCCCTAAACCATGGCCCTCAGCACCACATCCGCACAGCTTTAAAAATATCTCAAGGGCATGGTGATGACACCTCTTCCCTAGGAAGCTTGACAACCCTTTTGGTGAAGAAATTTCTCTTAATACCCAACCTAAATGTTCCTTGGTGAAACCTGAAGTCATTTCCTCTTATGCTGTCACTACTGAGATGCACAATGTCATCCTCACCAATAGTAACACTCCTGCCAAGTTCCCCAAGAGCAGTTGGTCCTGTCACAATTGCTGTTGTAATTAAATGGCAGCCCCAGTAAACTGATTCTGAATGTCAGGCTTCTCAAACAGCATGTAATAAAAATCTTTTCTTAAGTCCTACTTGTTGATTTCAAAAGTAATAACACCAATAATGTGAGTGTGTAAATCACAGTTTTGCAGTTCTTACACTAAGACAATTGGTCAAAGCAAAAGTAAGAAATGAATTAAAGGCCATGTTGGTTCTATTTTTCATTCAAGAAAATATGGTTTTATCGCCTGTAACTGTAGGGAATATTCAGCTTTATATTTGGCTTTTAAAATCTTACTAATAAAGGAGTTTGGGTTGTTTAACATATTCTCAGGAGTCCTTGCTCCAAACTTTGCCCTCCAGTTGGTATTACGGTATCAGTAATTGCTGCCTCATGTTAACATTTATTTAAAGCTGCTGATTTAACATTTAAAAATTCTGAGGTTAATGGATCTGTATTCACAGATCCATTAACCTCAATAAAAACAAATGGGACCTTTAGTGAACTAAAATAAGTGCAGATCAAGGATACACTTTCACTAATACTTACTGATAGCATTTAGATTGTACTGTTAAAATGTCAGGTCATAAAAAGGGCTAGTAATGTAGTAATATTCAAGGTGAATTTCAGTGTTTCAGTCACTTCTGTGACCCAAGATAGGATAGTTTAAGATCAAGCAAGCTCAATGTTCCAATTTCAAGATATTCAGGGTGGATTGCTATGTAAATGTGTGTTATTGGGGCTGAGCTGGGTTTACTTAAGAATGAAATTGGTTTGAATGCACATTGATCTGTGAGTAAATTATGATAGTGTAGTTAAATGACAGACACTTTATATAGAGGTTACTTTTAGCTTGCAATACAGGAGAGATTGCTTCCTGTCCAAACTATTCTATGATATTATGAAATGAATAAATAAATAAGACAATGTATTTCCTTGGGATTGATTTCCTTTAGTCCTCATATTTAATCTAAGATAGCTGTAAAAAATCCCACAAGAATCTAGAAACACCCTTCAGCACATCTGTATTAAAATTCTCAAAAGAAACAAAACTAAAATAATATATCTCGGTGAGAAGTTCACAGGTCCCACAGAGTAATAGCTTTCCAAGGTGTGTCTAACCAACTAAACTATAGTTGTCAAGCAGAAGAGAGATACAGCTGAATATTGATATTTCTTCTGAATAGTTTAGATCTACTGTCATAATATGTGTTTTGATAAATAAAGCCTGTCACTGTTTAAGAACAGAGAAAAGCCATTTTTAAAGTACTTCTCTATTTAGCAAAATAGACAATGCCAGTTTTCTGCTGCTGTGGCTTTGTTTCAACTCTACTAAACATCAAGCAGATTGGATTCTTGTGTTGGAAACCAGAAAGCATCACTGTGTGAATAGCAATGCTTTACTCCTTGAATTGGAATGAATTAGACACACTCTATTGTCCTCTCATCCTGTCACATTTCAGCCTTTCTAAAAATGTTTCTTGTGTGAATTTACTATGAAATCTAAGAAAACACTTTAAACAATATTCACTGAAATCTTTCATCTGTTAAATTTCATTACAAGTTATATTAGTAGTTCTTTTCAACAGTGGAAGTATGTTTGTTTTCTCTGGTAGTTACAGAGCATTCATCAGTATGGCTGAAGTGAATGGACCATAGAAATGGTTCTGTTCAAGAAGGACAGGGAACTGCTTGAGAGAGTCCAACACAGGGCCACAGAGATGATTAAGGGATTGGAACACCTCCCTTACAAAGAAAGGCAGAGGGAGCTGGGTCTTTTTTGCTTGGAGGAGTCTGAGGGGTGACCTCATTCATGTTTATAAATATGGGAAGAGTTAGTGTCAGGAGGGATGGAGCCAGGCTCTTCTCAGTGACATCCAATGACAGAACAAAGGGCAACAGGTGAACAAAGGAACATAGGAAGTTCTGCAGAAATACAAGAAAAAAACCCATCTTTTGCTCAGTGAGGGTGACAGAACACTGGAGAGGCTGTGAATCTAATTGGGGATCTAGATAACCCTGTGGAATATGCATTTGCTCTGCTGTCATGGAGAATGAAGGAATGTACTTGTGGTGCTGCATTTACATGCAGTATTGTTTACAAACTTGTGGAAGCATTTTCTTGGCAAAAGATAAAGTGTGGAGCTAACTGGAGTAAGCCATCCTAGGGGATGGTTTAACTTTATCATTTGGTCAGTATTAACAATTGCAATAGTTGCTGCAATGTTTATTTTACATCATCCATCCTACAGATCAGCCATTCCTCTATTTTGTTTCATGATTTTTTGTTGTTTTTTTTCCTCACCAATAAGTGTATCTTCAATTCCCCTGTTTTCCAGAACATTTATTAATATTTATTGCCAATATATATCCTGCTTGTACTTGATTCAATGCAGAGTACAAAACTAATAGCTCTACTATGGTGGCCCATTTTGAACCAGTAGTGGAGAAAAAGATACTGTGCTTAGCAAGGGCATAATAGGAATAATAACAACTAACCTTCTAACTTTAAAAGTACATAGTATGCACTTTTCATGCAGAGTGTTTTTGAGTGATCTCATCTTCATAGAAGAGTACTTCAAATGCATAATGCCATAAATTCTGTAGAGATGATTCCTGTTCCAGCATGCTTGCCAGCTTACCTGAAAATTTTGTTTGAGAATTCATGTTCTAGCATCAGGAATATCCTTTCCTAGTTCTAATACTGAAGGCCAGAAACCATGTATTAAGGACTCAAAACCTGTTCCTTATCCTCTGTATTTTGTGTATAAAACCCCCCAAAAATAAAAGTACTTGCAACAAAAGAAATCCCCCCTATCCATACCCTCCATCTATCCATCCCAGAGATTGCCCTGCACTTCAGCAAACCAGTGAACTGTATGGTACGCATTAAAATTTCATTTTTCTTCAGAACTGAAAGGAGAGGACATTCTGATGTTCACTCACCAAAAATCTCCACTAATTATAAGCTTTGTTGCTTTTTCTTTATTGTCTTTGATTTTTATGGTATGGAATGTGTTATCAGCAGTAGGGTAGCAGAACACAGCACAAAGCATGGAATTACAAAATGTCTAATCTTTTCAGTAACAGATCTGCTTCCCAGAAGTATTGTAAAACCTATTCCTCTGGGGACTTTTGGTACATTTGTCTGACTCTGAGTCCCTCTGTTAAAGGACGAAATCCCTGTGTACTTTACAGGCTTTGAGTGTGACTTGTGGAATTCGTTTGTGATAAGAAAGTGTGGACTAGCCTCTGAGGAGACTGTACATAGAAGTGTCCTGCAGCTTATTTAAATTGTTGTGATTTAGGTTTTTTAAAAGGTATTTCATCCTTGTTTTGATTACAAAAAACAAAGGAAGCTCCTATTATTTCTTGAGTTTAAATGGAATTTCTTGTATTTCAGTTTGTGTTCATTGTCTCTTGTCCGTTAACCTGCCTGTTGATTTACTTTGTGTCCATCGAAATCAGGTTCATTAGGCAATTACAGTGATGTGTGGTGTAGCTCTAGTTCAAGAGTGCTATTGATCTTTTTTTTCTGATGCATTTTACCATGGAGGAGAGACATAATGAAAACATAAGGGAGAGCTTCCTTGTACCTGTGATGAGTGCATGGTGTGTTGCTGTAGTCACACTTCTTGTCTGGTTTGTTGCTGTGGTTTTCAATCCTAAAGAGCAATAGTGAAACACAAGAGTTTTGTACTGTGGGAAATCTGATGGTCTCATGTCCAAAGTATGGAGTGACTGCATACTAATAAAAAGCCTTTTTATTTTCATTCAAGCTATTTAAATAAATGCAAGGCTTTTTATTCTATGAAATTTCTTACCCTGTTGGGACACAGAGGCAAGCATATAGACAGAGAACTCAACAGAAACAAATAAAAAACAATAATCAAACCAAGTCAAACAAATCAGTTTGGAAATAGTCACATATTTGCATATGAAATGCATCAGAACTTTGACCATTGACTTAAAATGCCTAAAGTGTCTTATGTGAGTCATTATCTCTTTAACAAGATCTAGTGAAATACAGTTTAGTGGTAAATGGGAGATTTTTTTAGACAACTGAAACTCATTAGAGCTGTGAATACTCACCTGCACACCTAGCAGAGATATGGTCAGCAGGGACACAAGGCTGCTGAGTGAATACAGTGACACTTAGGAGCACCTGTGGGATTGCTTGTCGTGACAGCTACAACTTGTGACTGAGTGGCTGCTCTTGCTGTTTGGAGATTTGCTTCTTGCTACTCTGCCTTTTTAGGTTTTGGGATGCAGGAAGGCTTATCTCTAACCACCATTTTTCCAGAGATCTCATGGAGTGGGAGTTTGGGTTTGCTATCACTAAGTTTGATCTACCACCCATGCATTTTTTATGTGGTCTTTTATTTACCTGTTGTTTTAGATTGTGATGACTGTAATTGAAGCTCCTAATTCCAAAAGAGGTTATTAAGTAAATAAATTAATCAGATTGCATTGCATGGTAATATAATCAAGATGATATTTCCCTAGTAAAGTATTTTCATTTTATAAATAGTTCATGATATCTGACTCTTTACATATATATTCATGAATAGATTAACATTCAGGAAAATTATTTTAACAGAATTCTTAAGTAGTCTATTTTCCATCTTTTTTTTTTCATGTATTGAATCCTAACAATAGCACACTACTTTATAGGCTTTTGTCTTCTAGAACACGTGAATTCAATATTACCAGTTTGGGAAAAGTGAAACCTTGTCCTTTAATAAAACTCTCTTTTGAAATTATATATGCTGGGGATTATATTTCACAATTCACTGAACATCCTGAGAATAACAAATCATAGGCTTACTTATTACCAGTTCATTTTTTTGTGATCTCACAAACAAGTTCAACAGCTTTCCTTCTCACTCTCCACAAACCTTACTGGATAAATAAAACTGAGTGTACTATTAATCCCTTTTTATTTAAAATGCTTCAGCAAAAATATCCATATTAGCCTAGTAGTTGCCTAATACCTTAAAAACTTGGTTCTATCATGATATTCAAAGAAATATCTATGAAACAATCACTGACAGGCCAAATTTAAAATGAAAGTTAATTGCTTTCAAGTGCTTTGTTTCCCTTTCAGTGGCTTTGTGTTATTTTATAGACTATTTTATTTATAGATGTCAAATAGCATCAAAAGATAAATGCATCCCATTCCAGATAGTGTAACATATTCACAAAGAGAAGAGGAGTTCAGATTCCTGCTTATAGAAATGGCTTTCAGTTACTCCAGAATTTAAAAAAATATTTTAAACTTGGCACAAAATCTAAAACCACTGAGAGAAGGCATAAAACTTCCCAGTTTTAGGACATTTCTGTGATAACTTTTAATCTGCATATCCCAAGTACTTCTCCCTCACTACCCCTTCCAATCCAAACATCTTACATTCTGTATCCCTGACATATTTTTAGTCACTTAAAAGAGAGTTGATGGGAGTGAACATTCAATCCATTTTGCTATTATTTTTATGAAAGCTGCTGTGCACCTTGAGGAGAGCATGCCTGACCCAATTTGATCTTTCATTTCTAACACCATACCTTGCTGACTTCCTAAAGGATACTCAAGAAAGGCTTATTAGCAGATGTTATCACTGGAATCACCTTTTCAGAAATAAGGGACGACAGGACCATCTGTTCATTTGTTGCTTGATAACCTAAGCTTCCGTGTTGTCCTGGAAATCCTGCTGATAGATCTATCTCCATGTGGTCACATAGCATTGATCTTTTTAGAGTGCATTTTTGTGGAGCAGAACAGAAAAAAAAAAAAGGAAAACAGAAATGCTATTTTAAAGAGCAAATAGCAAGACACGAGCAGAATTTACAGTAGAAACTAAGTGAAGAAGTATCATGAAGCCAATTGACTTGAAATGAAGGACAGTGAAGAAACAGTGAATCTGCACTTGAAGCTTTTGGAAATTATATCTCATATTGATTTCTATGGCTGAAGGATGTGTGTAACACTGATTAGTGAAGAACTTAAATGCTACTGATAAGTGTAAAGAAAAACAAGCAGTAAGCCTTAGAAATTCTCTGAAAATACAAAACAAATTATGAAATCTCTTTAGGGAGGTAATTGACCTTTTTAAATTATAAGCTCTAGAGCAGAAAGATTTAAGAGTACTAATTTGCAAAGAGGCAGGTGTGACAGCTTAACTGATAGCTTTTTACAGATACAGTGTGTGAAGTCTAAGCAATCTATAATGTTTAATAATGAATATATGGTAGAGATGTCAATAATATCTAAAAAATTCAATTGTGATTTAAAATTACAGTAATGGCATTTGTAATTACCCACATATTCAGTGACTGCCATTATCAATGGTTATAGATGTATACATTTTTGAAAACAAAAAACCTGTCAAATTATACCTGTTTCTGCTGTGTACATTCTGCACAACTTTGTTCGTTTTTGTAGAGGTTTTCCCCCATATTGCTGTTTGTCAATCCACTTTTAATTTTCCTGTTTTATCTAATTACATTTGATATCTTTATAGACTTGGACACAAGTCCTTCAATATAGGGATTTTTGGGGAAACTGTAGAAATTGCAATGGTGAGATGCTTAGTGAGTCTGAGGGTGTGCTCCAAATGATTAGTGAACTTGACAAAACTTACAGTTTGAAGGAATTACAAAGTTCAGATGAGTTTGGTGAAAGTTTCAGTTGGAGAAAAGTTCTTCTCACTCATGTACTCATAGGCAGGTTTTGAGGATGAATTTCTGTAGCCTCTGGTTCTTTCAGGAAGGGGTTTTCTCTTTAATTTGTGCCCTAGCCCTACCTTTCTAAGAAGAGGGAAGTTGTGTATTTGTCTCTTTGCAGCCTGTTTGCTAAACAGAGAATTTTGGACTTCCTCCCCCATAACTTTTATACAGATGGCATGTAGCAGAAGGCAGTACCTGACTATTTGTGTGAGAGAGAGCTTCTCTTTGTCACTGCAGTTATAATGTGGCTTTCTTGCCTCCAGCCATGTAAGTTTTGATGTTGTACAAATAGTGTAAGCTACTGTTCCTTGTAGTGTTTTATTTACCAAAATGCTTTGAGGGAAATCTGCCCTTCCTAATACATAGTTCTATTAGGTGATTCAGATGTGTACCCATAGCTTTGTCTGTTTGTGCTCTTGGATTCAGAAATAAGGTAAGGAGTATCTTACTGAATTTAGATGCATTAACTTTTGAATTACCTCTGTGGATCACTAAAACCAAACAAAAACTACCCATTCTGCAATCTCTTCAACTGGAAACTAAAAACACAGGGCAGTTTTTTCTTCATGGTTAGAAATGTTATGTTCCAATTTCATTATCTCATCAGGATATTTATTCAGTATGAAATCATAGTGAACAGTTTTGGCTGTTATTTGCCCATCATTTTCAAAAGCACAAATGAACTCCAAAATCATTTAAAAACCTGTAAATTGTGTTGTTAATTGACTGAAATAAAAAAGGAAGTAGTTAATTTGCTTTCTCCACAACAAACTGAATGGCTCTGTCAGTTTTCCCTTCCTGTGTTATGATAGCAGGCAGTGAGTTCAGTGCTGGGCTGTGAGCAGTGCCTATGGAGTGCAGTGTTACAGCGTTGTCACAGAGAAGGGGAAGGCGAGTGCAGAATCATTTTCTTGCTTTTCACATTTAATTTTTCAGTTGGTGCTTTACAGGACGTCTCAGACAGTAGGTATCCTCAGGAGCTTGTTGGGTTCCTCCATTGGTTTAATAGTGATCGTGACACTTGTAGGAGTGAGGCGCTGAGAGAATTAGTGAACTCCAGAAGGAAGGAAGGAATGATCAATTATTCACCACACGCCATCAACTATAAGAAGCGTGACTGCTGTCTGTCTCTCTCCTTCTCTTTCTTCTGCACACGCACACTAAGCTCATGCTATTTGTGCAATTACTTTATTTTCATTCAAACAATCTCTGGAGAAACCTGTTTATTTGAGTATGCTGGAACATTCATCATGAGGGTATTGCATCAAGTGTCCTTGACATTCACTGCTCTCAGTCTCCTGCATCTTCCTCTTTGATTATTTTAATACTTGGAATAAATGAAACAAGAGAAAGATGACTTTCCTAGAAAGAACAGACTGCCTAGAGATAGCAGTTTCAAAATTTGAACACTCATGGATTGTTTTTTGGACTCTCTTTCTTGCTTTTTCTCTGAACTTTGCACTAGAAGCTGTTTTTTAAGAAGAGTCTGGCAGCAAGACTTCTGTTCTGCATCAGTAAATATTCATAACGCAGTCAAAGGAAGATTATAATATTTTTATTCACTTAGAAATGTCATTAAGAATATTTCTTTTAAAACTGCAGTAACAAAAACCTTGTCAATCCTTGAACATTTGTTTACATGCTTCAGCTTTTCACTCTTGTTATCCAATTTGTTTTTACAGAGTTGTATTGTTTTATATTCATTTGCTCATGGTAAATGTGCAGAAAATGCAGCCTCAGCATGGGTACACAATGCCATCTATGCTGCTATCCTTACATGTGCTTCTGGAGTTAGGAGAGAAAATAATGATGATTCTGGAATTGTTCCAAGTCAAACTGCACAAAGCTACTAAACTGGATAAACCTCATACTCTCTCAGTAGCTAAGTCAGAAATCTGAATTCCAAAACCTAGATTATTTTTGAGTTATCCATTGATAATAAGTTCTAAAATTCAGAAAGTTTACTTACATTGTGAAGAATTGTTTGTTGCTTGTGCATGTACTTCAGCCACTTTGCTCTGAGGTTCTGTTGATGTACCAGACCTCTCACAGCTGCAGGTTATAGGCCTCTAACTGACAAATTGCAAGTTTTCAAAATAGAAAGAGTGATCTTAATTACATAAATATACCCTGCCATCTCTTTCAAGATGATCAGATTTATTTGTAAAAACAGAATTAATACTTTGAATTAATATTCACGTGAAATCACAGAAGCCCTGTAATTTAGAGAACAACTGCTTGAGAATCTGGTTAGAATGAGGTTCAAAAGCAGTGACTTCTGATACTACCAAATATACGGATTAAAAACTGGCAAAGACTTATCATTTGTCCCCATTTTGCACATTAGGACAGGAAAACATAACACCAGTGTCTTGACAGGAAATATATTGTGAAACCAGGGAATAAAATGCTATCCTGCTTACTCTTGTCCTGTGCCTTCACTTGTAGAGCAGTCTACTGTTACTGATGTCAGGGACAGTTTTTGAATCAAAGTAAAAATATGCCATACATTTGCTGTAACATTTGTTTAAAGGCTAGCTGGGAATGAGTAGAGAAGAGCGGGTCTCTGTCATCACATCCCTCATTAACATATTGCATACACTGCTCTGTCTTGTCACTGATTCTGTGATTCATTCCTTGCATTTGCTGACAGCTCTGTGCTTTCTACAACAGAGTGAAATGTAGATATAAACATAAAGCATTCATTGTGTGGTAAGGTTCCTGGGAGCCATGGCAGTTTTTTACAGCCTACAGCTATTATTAATAATGTTAGTTTAAAAAGCAAAGATGTCAGTGTTTGTATTTTTCAGTGTATTCCATTCTTGGCAAGAGATGTCAGGAATAAATTGATTTCTGCTCCTTTATTTGTATGGATCAGTAATCACTGCTGTAAAACATTTCAGGTAGTATTTACTGCAGAGAGAATTAGAGAAAAGTGTTGAGATGCTGCTGCACGTGAGTTTTGGCAATTCCTCAGCACAGGGTACTGACTAGACTATGACAGGAGGGGTTTTTATCTAAACTATCAGAGCCGTTGATACTTTTGCTCTCCTTTACTTCTCTGCTGTGCCAAATCAGGAATTTCTCATGTATTGCTAACATTGAGTCTGTTAAACCTAATCTAATTAGCTCTCTGATGAAAAAAATCTGGTTTAGAAGCTACAGGTTTATTCTTCCCCTTAGAGATAAATGAGAAGATGCAGCAGAGCTTAACAAAAGTATGTTCTGACACAATATTCCTCTCAAAAATGCACAAGGTGTTTCTCCCTCACTCTATCCCATATGCCTTCTCTGCTGATGTCCAGGGGACTTGAATACTCAGTGTTGCTAGTTTGTATGGGTATTATTGACTTCTTTACAAATGCTGTAAGTTGTGTTTAAAAAAATTTAAGTGTCACCCAGGAAAGTCTGGTTCTCAGGATATGTAGTAAAATTTATGTAGTTTGTAAAAGAAAATTATCAAGAGTAGGAAAGGTTTATACTGGGAAAGTGACTTCAAGATGGAATGAGTCTCAATCCCACTGGCTAGACAGGACCTTCACCGTGTGGACTTTCTTCTGGTAGGGCTATGGTTTAAAACAACTAGGAATGATAAATTAGTGATGAAATCTTCAAATGTGGAAATGTTTTAGAAACATTAGAAAGGAACCATTATGCTATAAATCCTCTTGGTTCTATCGTAGCAGCTAGGAAAACCCAACTAAAAATATGTTTATTTGCTTCTGTATTTAACCCCAATTACCCTTTGTGGGGGAATTCTTTTTAACATTCAATTTCTCATCTCACTTTTTAGTTTCTGTAGGGCTTATTTTCCCCTACTACATAAATTGCAGCAGGTGCACAGAATTGAAGACATTACAATTAAATGTAATCAAATATTTTAGGCACTAATGAACAGCTCCAGGAAAACAAGTCTAAAGGAAAAAAAAAATAGAAGAAGAAGAAAAAAAAAAGGCTTTAAGTGAGAGGATTTTCAAATACCCAAGGCACCATAGGGCCAATTAAGGGAGTCAGACACCAGGACACATACTGGCATTAATTATCTTTGAGTTCAGGGAAATAAAAAATAAAAGCAACAATTATCATAATAAATTTCCACACACTGCTTGTAAGTTGTGCTAATCTACAACACACCTGGGTTTCTGAGATTTAAGGCATGGAAGTGAATACTCAATCAGTTAGTAACGACCTCTCAGAGAGGCTGATGGGAGACAGAGCTGCCCATCATGTGAGAGCAGGGTCAGTGCTCTGTGCAGCTCAGACACACCACTGCAAGCCCTGTTTTAGCCAGGCACAAAGTTCATGCTTGAAAAAGTGTAGTTTCTCCCCCCCTCCTTTCCTTTCTACCTTCTCTTTCTCGCTCTCATTTTATTGTACATGTACTGAAAATTTCCACAAGGGGAGGATCAGTCTCAATCTGCTCAAAATACCTGTGGGTCTCTGATTCTCCTTTCTCCAAACTAAGAAGCAATCAAAAGAAAAGAACAAATATTTAACATATGTCGTAACAGTTTCTTGAAAAGTGTAAATGGAAGAGAAAAGCAGGATATGGACTGAGCTTGAGCAGAAATCTTTTAAAAGGTATTTAAAAATGGATCTTTCTCTGCATGAAGCTTAAGCCATCTGCAAGCTGTTCTCACTACAAATGTAGCTGTTGGTTTTATTTCAGCATTAGGTAAAATTAGTACCTGTGATGTTTTTGTTCGAAGCATTGCCTGGCTGTTTGGTTGCATCTGGAGGGTAAATGTCAATCAGTGCAACATCCACACAATATGTAATAGAAAAAAAAAGGCTCCAGTGAACAAGATGAGGTTTAAATTTCACTTGTATGATTCTTCTTTTTCAGTTATCGCTGATTTTGATTGATCTAGATTGAAGAAGGAAAAAAAATGTGATTTCTTTAGCCATTATTCTCTTTCCCTCCATGTTTGCTAAGTACATTTTGGGCTTGTAATAGAAATCCTTTGGGATGTTCTTTATCTGCAGAAGCACAGCACAGACACCATCAAGAATAACTGCTCACCATGAATGGACCAGTAAACGTGAGCCACAGATCTTTTCCCAACTGTGAGATGCTACAACATGGGCCAAAATTAAATTGTGAGTGGTAGATAAGATTGGAGAAGACATTTCTAACAGATGATCTGAAAGACAATACTTTTACTAAAGTGGCTATATCAGAAAAGGAATTATTGCCTAATTACAATGTTATACTTAGTTGCATATCAGTAAAAACAAAAAATAGAGTTGGAATGTGTCTGAGGGACAGAAACTCTGTTGGGTGCTGGCTGGCAGTGTGAGAATGCAGTGTGCTGTGCTGTTCAAAGAGGTTTCAGACAGATTTGGCAACTAGTCACCAAAGTGCCAGATGGAACTTGATGTCCGGATCTTAGTGAAATTTACTTCATTATCTGAAGTAATTTTCTTTACAATTTTCTTTACAAAGGAATTGTATTCTCATATTTTCAAGATTAAGCATTTTGTGTTCTTACTCAAAAAAAAAAGGAATTGTATATTCAAGAATTAAAAACAACTTAAAAGAACCGAGAAGATCGGTGTCTGCAGATAAAACAGGTTTCAATATGAAACACATTTATTTGGAGAGAAGTTTGGGGTTTGATTTAGTTTGTCAAAGGGAAAAAGACAAAACTAAGCTGGCTTTAATCATCAAGACACATTTTTGAAACCATACTAAGAGGCATTTGATGGGTTTTGCAATATGAAACAGATCTTCAGTTTGGATGAAACTTTTTTAAAAATGGTTGCTGTTCTGCAATTAGATAACTTCAAGGTAGGGATTACTCTTTTCATTTTTGTAAGCATACTATTTGTACTGAAAACTTAG
Organism: Turnix velox; assembly: GCA_013400935.1. NCBI lineage: Eukaryota > Metazoa > Chordata > Aves > Charadriiformes > Turnicidae > Turnix > Turnix velox. The sequence goes on from VZTY01007444.1 coordinate 370,604, forward strand.
TGTGACACTGAGAGCAGTAACGTTCCTGTAGTCTAACAGCAAAGAAAAAACAGAGAAGTTCAAGAGAACAAATGAAACAAAGCTTTTGGATATGTGCTCAGAAACATCCATTCCTAATTTCACTTTTGAGTGGCTGGGCTACCGAGAAAGACTTACGATATGTTCTTCCATATATAATGCAGTTAATATAAGGATTTCTGAAATTCTAATTTTTATTTTTCTTGTATCTGTTCTTACCTGATATTTCTGGGTTTCTTTCAGTAAAGACAGAGAGATATTGTTCTCTTTTCTAGTATGGACAATTTTACATATTTGAATGGTTACAAACACATTCACATACTTTTACATAGATCTGATCTCATAATTTTCAACTGTAATTGCCCTCTTGTGTTCTTTTTGTTAGTTTTTTTTGGCTTTTTATGGTATTTTCTTCTGGTGGCTTCGTGTCAGGCTGCACAAATGTATTTCCTCAAATTTTGAAGTCAGTATAAATTAGTTACATGTACTACAGTGAATAGAGGAATGTTGTCTGTGGCACCTTCTCCATGTCAGACAGTGACATGAGTGTGATACAGGATTCGATTCCAAGTAAAAACTAGTGAATATCTTTTTAATGTAATTATGTAATTATTTAGGGAATTCTTACACAAATTGAATGAAATCTGAAAGAAGAAAGAAGATATTTTTGCTTTGTTTATATTGTTGATTTTGGAAACATGAGCAACTTCTGGATTAACAGGATTATTACCTTAGTGAAATTGTTACTTGAAAGAAAGAGGTCAAGTATCTTATTAATAAGTACAACACTAGTGGTGTAGTCTCTGTTCTTAACTGCTCGTGTTGGTATTGTGTGGCTGTGGTAGGAATGTTCAGTCAGAACAATCTCTGATGGTGAAGTACATATGTCTGCATATCTGTAGGAAAGAGAAACTGCCAAATAAAGAATTCTGAGAGGCAAGATCTTAATCTTGCAAGGACAAATTTGTTCTGGGCTGCATAGCACTAAGGCAGGTCGGTCAGGTACTAATGGATTCTAATTGCCACTATTCTAGGTTATACTTGCTTTCAATAAGGTGCCACTTAGTAAATGAAATTAAGAAAAATTAAGTGAATTACTCCCAGTCTGATCCACCTAATCAACTGTCCATTGACTGGTGTACATGTGAGATAAATGTCTGCTATTGATCGCTGATATATTTAAAGGAATTTCTGAGACATTGTGGATCAAAATGTTTCATTATTAGGAATGTTGCTTTGTTTGATTTTTTAGACTTGATGTAAGAAATGGATAACACAATTAGGAATCTGAATGGTGATATATTAATGGTACTGCTCCAAGTCCACCATTAAGGACTTTTTTACTCTATATAGTGAAAAATAGTAGTGTGGGGTTTTTTATTCCTGCTGTTACTGCTATGCTATAAATGGCACTGCTCATCATATCATCTCTTAGGAATCTTTCAGATTCCTAAAACTTTGTGACTAGGGCAATTTGGTGGGAAGAATTTGAAGTTTAAAATTCTCTGAAGCAAGGATGGAAACATACCCCAGCCTTTTCTGTCTGTCATTAGGCGAGTGCTTGAACTGCAAAGGGAGAGAGCAGTCATTCTTAGAGGAACTTCTTAGGGTCTGCAAGTGCCTTTCTGCAAAAGCTGGTGTCATGCTGTGACCTAAAAGAGAGGAAAAAAATACCCTGTAGGATTTAGTGTGAGCTAAAGGTAGATGACTGCATTTATGGGAATGCTGACACCAAAGTCTTTATAGAAGATACCAAGCCTTTCCTGCTTACTGCATTTGCACACAGCTCCCTGCCTGCTTAGGGTGTGGTTTGGGGATGGTTTAACTGGTATTTCTGAGTGATGTAAAAATTCACTGTAGTCATGTCTCAAAGCAGCCATCTGTAGCAAATGCATCAAACAACATCCATACAAATGCAATGTTTTTGTAACCTATTAACAGCTAAATGACTGTTTTCATTTACTGTTTGTGACTTGTTCTTTCATTTAATGAAATTATATATAAAAGGTTTAATATCTTTACAAATATTTTCTAAAAATAGGGATTTGACCCTCACAGCTATAAACACAGGGTATTACTTGACTCAGTTTTTTACTTTAAAATGTATGGAATATCCTTTTCATAACATAAGAAACAGCTGCTGTTTGTGCATGTATTTTAAATAATTTAAAACCTAATGATTTAGAGGTAATGGTCATAGAAACCAATTATTTTGCAAATTGCCACAGACCATTTTATTTCTAAAATGTTAGCTTCATAACTTAATAATTCTTAATATGAATCTTGCATACATTTAATGTATAAGCTTCCCAATATCTTAAAATGGCAGTTTAAAGAGATGAATTAGAGATGAGAACATGTCACCAACAGATCAGCTCATAAGTTACCAAGCAGCCTGTGTATCTCTCCTAAAACCAGAAAGATACTGGAGACCTTCTTTTGCTTTCTGGACTGTTTTTGAGAACTCTTCCTTGGGAAATAGTGGTTGTTTAGAAACAAACAGAAGAAAAACAGGAAGAGTATTCAACCTTGTTTTTTCTCTAGTGCATTGAATCTACAATGCTACGAAAGATTCCCAGGTTCTGTTAACAAGATTCATGTTTGTGCCATTCCATTGACTACACTTTTCTGTTACATTAAATGATTTTTTTGTGTTTAGTAAATATTATACTTTTTAAAAATCTCTGTATTGCTTCTAAAGAGTATAACTCATGGATTTTGTAAAATAAAACTGCAGGTTTTTATTTTGAAATGGTCAGATTTTGAATTTTTCTTTTTTTTCCTCAGGCTTAAAACATGTAGATTTTGTGTTGGTTCATGAATAAGGCCCAGCTCTAGTGTTCATCTCCCTGTTGTAAGTTGTTACCGAGGTAAATAACACTAAACTTGGAAAAACATTCTACAATTAACTGAGCAGTTGTTTATATTCATATCTTCTGATCTTGTCCACTTCATATCAAGACTCAGGTTTAATATTTTAGTGAGGTTTGTACTTGTATGTGAAGCTCCATTTTCTTTCCTTTCCACACACTCTGATTAAAGAAAGAGACACTATTTCCCCAGTTAAGATTACAGATATGGTAATTCTTACTCTGCCTCCTGCAGATAGTTTTTTGCAGTTCCATGCCACCTGTGCAACTCATTATCAACTAAAAGTCCCTAAGCTTTTTATATACAGGTATAAGATTATAATCACTGTTTTATTTTTGATAACATTTGTGTTTGAGTGCTGCAATCCATAGATATGACATTGCTGAGGATTTTCTATAGAGAAATCTTTATTAATAGTGTATTAAAACATAATGAAAAATCATGAACTTAGCTTCTCATGCTGTTTGCTTTCATCTGGAAATCTGTAAAGCTTAAACAAAGTCTTTATGCCAGTGCAAACAGAATTTTTCACATCAGACTTGTTCCAAGAGTGAAGCAGCAGCTCAGTTAGGGGACCTCGTCACTTGATGATGAACTCTTGTGCCCACACTCCCTCCCACCCTGCCACTCCCCAGCTCTTTGATGTATATGTTTGGGTTTTTTTAATAAAATGCATCTTAACTGCTGATTTCACTCTGGATCTTTGCTCTAACAACTGCCTGTTTGAGAATGAAAGTCCCTTTCTTCCGCTCAGAAATTATCAGTGGAAGAGCTAGAGGCTGACATTTGCAGAGTGCTCCAATAATGAGGTGGTTTTCCCCGAGGATATTTCAGTGTGTGCATGTGTACAAGACAACCGTTGGGTTTGTTTGGGTTGAAGGTCTTATAAGCTGCCTCTGCTAAAAAGCTTCTTAGTAGTTAAGTTTCATGAAGTTTAATTTTTTTTCTTTAAACTAGCTGTAGTCTTCAAAAGCAAGGCTCATTAACCCCTGTGGCTATAATTTTAGTTTTCTGTGTGGCTGACATGTTCTTATGTTCAAGTTATTTGCCTATTCCAGGGCTCAAAATGAGCTGAAGGTGCATCTCTGTTTGAGGGCAACCACAAGTTTAGCCAGTGAGAAAGAAATGGAATTTGTGGGTAAGGGGAGAAGTACTGTACAACTTGGTAACTTTTCAGCCATAAATTTTTAAAACATCTATTAACTAAAAAAACTAAAGCAAGCATGCTTGCTGGAATGATGTGTACCTCTTATTCCACTGCTGATAGGGCAATTTGGTTTGGGGTTTTTTTGCTCTTTATTCACAATGCCGAGAATGATTTGATCAGACTTTAATGTACACTACTTAAGATTTAATGGAAAATCTAAATTAAGGACATTCTGTATGTGAAGCATAATGCACTTGATAAATTACAGTTTCTATCTGAAAACATCTACTCCCCTAAATACCTGGCTAGAACTTAGGCACTCCTGAACTCTGTGTCCATGGAACTGCATACATAAGAAATTGAATGGGAAGCTCATTCCTGCACCAAGCACACAGCACCAGCCATTAGAACAAATGGAATTTCTCAAACAACAATTTCTAGGTAGCTAGAAATCTGCTTTTTCTTCTAAAAGTTCTTTCCACTTAAAAACATTTTCACAATTAATTGCTTCTTGGTCTGTAGCATCCTGACCAGCAGTTCTCAGGTGTATTAAAGCTTAGGGTTTTCTTTTAAAAAATTGAGTGTAAGGAGTAAAAAGAGAACTATTGAAATACATGGAAAAAAAACCCATTCTAATAAAATGAGAAATCAGCTTTTAGAAAAGGGCAGAGGGGAACAGAAAGGTCTGGCAAATAACAGAATAAAAGCAATTTTTTTATGAAACTGTGCAGCTTATTCATTTCAAGTAAGTGTCTCAAAGCGTCCTTTTAAAATATCACCAACTGCTAAAATCGAATACTGTCATTTCATTGTAGTAACTGGAGGTTTGCTTATTTCATAATTGGCCTGGCTAGGGAGCTCACCTGTAGGGATTTTACCAGTAGCTGTTCTTATCAATTTTTTAATAAATCCCACAGATTGAATACAGTAAATAATGAATGACACACTGTTTGGTAAGTCAATATTTAACTTAATATAGATTCTGGGAAACTAACATTTTACATTCAGATATTACTATGATTTGTGCTTAAATGAAAAAAGACTGCATTTCATTTATAAAAGGGAAGAGAGTAAATTTGTAGGGTAATTGTTAAAAAATTCAGTTCATCTTGGCATTTCATGACTTCAGGTTAATGGAGTGTGTGAGGGGCTGCACTGACTGCAGAAAGCCCTATTTACTTCTCTAAGTCTTCAGATCTGTCCAATTAGTATCAGTTCGTAGGGATTGAGAGGTTCATTCAGCAAGTATGCACCAGAAACTCAGCTGCACTGTAACTTCGACACATGCTTAAGTACTTCTTGAGTTAATGAAAAACTTAAGCATGGTGTTAAGTAGAAGCTAATAGTTAAGAGCTTTTTAAGTGAATAGCTTTGAGTTTTCTTGAAAGTTAAATACTCTCAAGTAGTTTGTCTATGGTCATAAGAAAATCCTACCAAGAGAGTAAAATTTCCTCTTTCACCAGTAACTTAAAACATTTAATTAAGTTTTGTGCTGAAGATAAGGGTTTTTCAAGTAAAATTCCCCAACTTGGATTCACAATTTATTTACCAATGTAACTTGACTGCAAGGGCATTTTTTGAGTTTTGAAATGCCACCAGGCAATATGCATGGTTTCTTGTAGTGCTACAGGTATCTGATAACTCATCTGTACCTGGGGAAATGAAGGCTGCTCCCTCCCACAATCCCTATTTTTCTAACCTGTCACTCTCACCTTTGCAACATGTGGTGGCATCTAATTAAGTTTTTTTGTCTGTAATTTATGTATTATTTAGCACAAGTCTCACCCAAGAGAGAAAAAGGCAGAAAACACCTAAGAAAAAACTATAGAAAGACTGATGAGCTGATCTCATAGTAGAAAGATTCATGTGGCCTGTCATAAAAATTTTGCTTTTTTACACAGTTTATTAATCAGCTGTGTCTGGCTCTAATGCTTCCACATGGCCCCAATGACTATGTACAGAAGACGCTCCTTCTGATGAAAAAAAAAGAAAAAGGAAGCATTAGCACTGGGAAAAAAGTGAACACTGTTGAGGAGAAACAGGATATCCTACATTGTTTTCTTTTCTGTTGTTTTTAGTTTGAAGAGCTATTTTCTGAAAATCTGTTGTTCAGCGTGGGATATTAGAGTAAGCTTTCACCAGATTTTTGGGAGATACTGCTAGTAAATAACAAGAATCAATAAGGTGACTTTTTCTGACTGCAATAATTTCCATTGTCCATACAAACAGAGAAAAAATTCAACAGTGCAATTAAAAATGGCTATGTAGAAAATCCTTCTGGTATGTTCTGCTTTTCTTTAATGTCCCCCTGGGTGCTAGAGTTAACACAAGTGGTTACAAAAAGTGTCAGCATCCTGAGGCCTTTGTCAGGAGGGCTGTGATGCTGAGGAGGGAATTTTGGCTTATTTTTATAAAATATTATCAAGTTCTATGCTTTTTTTGATTCTGTTGGTTCCAGTGTTCAACGTTTATGTTTACTTTCTTTTCTCTAAAACTCGTTTAACTGAAAATAAACAAGGCTGTACTCCTGAATCAGTCACTGACTGATCACTGTGATTGTGCTATTCACACCACCCATGTACTCTTCCAAGGAACACTTTTTCTAGAACAATAGCTCAGTTATTCCCAATATGTACTGAATAATTACTTATCACTAAATATTGAAACTGATTTAAGGAATAATTGTTAGACTGTTTCTACCAGAGCTAAAGAAGCCTAAAGACTGAAAGCCTGCTCTGTCTGCCAAATACCAAGTTTGTGGCCTTTCACTCATCACTGCAGAAATAGCATGTCTCGTCTTTCTGCTACATCCAAACTCATTTGTTGTTGGGTTTCTTGGTTATGTTTTTTGTTTGGGGTTTTTTGTTTGGGGTTTTTTGATTTTTTTTTGTTTGTGTGTTTGGTTTTGGGGTTAAGAAAAGCAACCTTCTTTTCCCAAAATGTATGGATCAAATCCATTACATAAAAGGTATAAACATTGGTTGGAATCACTATTGTTGCTACAATCTGACAATAAAAGTTTAAAATAGTAACTGCTGCTTTTTTAGAAATCTAGAATACAACTAGTGTGAAAGTCCTTTTATAACATAGTTATCTCTCAGTTTGGTTCTTTAGAATGTAACATACTACTTTTATTTCACTGATGACAAGAGCAGTGTTTCAACACAGTATGAAATCTTGGCTTTCCATTTTATGAGTTACCTAAGCACAGTTTGTCTTTTCTATGCCTTAAAATATGGCAAGCAAAATCAGCAACAAGGTGACATTCCTGAAGTTATTTCTGTTGGTTTTGCCTTTTTTTTTAAGAAAAGCAACCTTCTTTTCTTTACAGATCCCTTAAAACACTGTTATTAAGCACTGGGAGGTGAAGATATCACATTGAACAGTAGTAAGCCCCGAAGTCCTTCAGAGGGGTTTAGCCTGCAGGAGATCTCAGGCAGCTATGCACTCCTGTGGCAAAAGCTTTTACTCTCAACAGGTAAAATCAGTCAGCTCAAGTTTTCTTTTACTGTTAACCAAAATCCTTCATCTATTTCATTTTAAAATCTTCCACAAGAACGAGAAAACCAGGACAAAGTTAACACAAACAATTACTTTTAGAAGCAGGAGGCAGAGGAGACCATAAGGTTTTGCCATGCCTTTGAGGCAAAAGTATTTTGTGTGCTTTTTTCCTTTTAGTATATTTGCTCATACCTTGAATTAATATATTCTAACTGTTTCAAACTTTGAAGCAATTGCAGTGTGACAAGATGCCTACTGCTCACAAAGGGCCCAACTAATTGGACTTTAGCTAGGTAGAGCTCTTAAAAGCTGGAAGACTGAAAGAACTCCAAGTGTATAACCACCTACGGCACTGCAGAAGTCTCTAGGGAGAGTTAATCATCCTCAGATGGAAAGCACAGCAGTAACCCTGCTGGGTGGAGAGCTTAGACAATCGAATCAGAAATGCTGAACGCTGTCTTAAAGCTTTCCTTTGTTAGAACATTGTACTTCTCAAACGAGGAGAAAAAATGTTTCAGTCCATGCTTCAAGAAGCCTCTCAGAAGGACATTAGTGGCTACAAAGTCTAAATTCCCTCATTTCGTAGGTTTATGTTCTTATCAGTAGGGAACCTCAAATTCAACTAATTGCCCAGTTTCAAGAGAGTAGAATATTCCCTCGCAAAAGCTTATCACCCAGGGATTAGGATACTCTTGGGGAGATATGGGACAGGGATCCCAGTACCTTTGGATGGAGATACTTTGCACTGAAGGCATGTACATTCTTAGCAAAATGCTGTAAGCAGCTTGCTAACCATAAGGATGACTCCTACCACTACTTCCAAGTGTTTCTTCTAAGTAAGGTTGATAGGCTATCATTATTTTTAAACAGCATATTTTAGAGGTAGGCAGTGGGTATGACTGCTGTTTCTGGGAGAGCACAGGAGACAGGAGCACAGCCATTTGAGGATATGTTCTGGTTTGAGAGGTGAGACAGGTACCAAGCACTGATGATAGTCGATGAAGGCTTCCACATTGCTTGATTCAGGTACAGATATAGAATTACATAAAAGTCTGTAAGATGACCTGGTCAGGAACCTTTGTTTTACCTCTGCATGTTTTTGGGTATCACAATAAGCATAGCAGTTGGGCCTTTAATGTGTACTAAAAAATTTGGCATTGTAAATGAAGACTAAGTTCACATGAAGCACACTGTGGAAAGCAAGATTGTTTTCATGTACATAAGACTTGAAAAAATAGTTAACATCCAAGCAGAAAAATGGTCAAATTAATGGTACTAAACGATTAGAAGTGAAAGTGCAAAGTGAGTTATACACAGATTATTGATGCTCCATGTGTTGATAATAAGAAATATATTTGCTTGTTTTTAAATTATGCCTCAAATCCAATGAATTTGCAGTGTGATGAGATCATTAAAATCGTATTTTTGGAAAAGTAAATTTATAAAATTATTTTTGGTATTAAATAGCACATATTAATAATGATAATTATCACCTATTCAGGGTTTTTCTCAGAAGGGTAAGGAGACTAAATCATTCCAGGAACATACTTTCTGCTTGAATTTTCATACCAGATGGATGATTGAAATAGCGTGTAATACTGGAAAGCTTTAGCACTCAGGAAAATTTGATAATGGATTTTGTTTTAGTTTTTAAAGTTTTTTTAGATTTTAGTTCATAATCAGCCTTAATGAAAATTAGCAACAATTCTGGTTTAGCTCCTTTTTTATTCAAATTACAAGTTTTTCATTTCACTTCTATCTTCTGAAGGGAACTAAGCTCTGCATCAACATAGTTTTATGACTGTCCTGGGGGCAAGAGAGTTTATTTCAGCCAATTAAAATAACAATTACTGTTACAGACACTAACAGGAGTACCCTTTTGGTAGTTAGTTCCACAAATGGTATGATTAAAAGTTCTGAGCTTCAAATTATTTTATTGTACTGATTGCCCACTCTCCACAAGAATTTTTACAGTAACATGGTACAAAGTGATTTATGATGATTTTCACAGTTTACATGCCTAAAAGCAGTGTGTTAGTACATTCACCACTGGAAGCCATAATGTTTGATGTAAAATAAGCTGAAGTTTACTGATCTCTTTGAATCACAGACTATGTATATTTTCAGATTGTATTTGAAACTGTTGATGTGGCTGAGCATGGCTGCAACTTGGAGGGTGAATGTGAATAATAATACATTTTCTAATGCCCATTAAGTTCCATAGAAAATTGCATTGATTCATCTTCACATTCCTACTCTTTGATAATACTCATGCCTTGATTGAGTTTTTCTCTTGTTATTTCACTAGGACAGTTACAATAGCTTTTGTTTCTCTGTCACTCATAGATTTCTGCAGGGTCTAGATTATGTTTAAGCCAATTAAGATATTTTTAACCACTTGTGTGTTTTCAAGAGGCAGAAAAAAAAATATTTCTTCGAGTACAATCTTATTACATCAGAAGCAGCCTGATTATGAAAAGGGAATGTGTCTGTTTATTCTTCCTTCTGATCCTTAGGCTCTAAGGGATCAGAATGATTTACAACTATGTATATACTGTTCTTTATTAACATGACTGCATTCAGCAACTGTAGTGTCAGCTGAGTATCTGGGGGGAGTGCAGTGCAGAGAAATGTGATGATCTTGTCATTACTCTGCTAACTTCTTTATCATAGTAATTTTTCCTACAAAAAGGCTTTTCTCAGAGAGGTGATAGCTGGTTTCCTTGTGTTCTCACTACTCTTTCATCATGCTGTGGAAAATTTGAGCTCTAACTGCATGCAGAGTCAAGAAACTTTCAAATTAAAAAATCATTTAAAAATTCAAATATTTGTTAGTTAGTATAGATTCTACTTGCAATTCATTCTCATAGTCAATATTAAAACATGTTTTACCCCTGATTGCTAAACATTCATGATGTGAATTTTCTAGTGTGCCATCTTAAATTCATATCTTATAATGAAATGTTATTATGATCTGGGTATTTTGATTCCTGTTTGATTTCTCCAGCAGGAGAGATGCTTTCTGGATCCAGAGCCAAGTGCAGTGTGGATCTGCACTTCAGAAAACCATGACTAACACAATGGCATTTTTCCTTAACCATTTGGGAAAGCTTTTATTCCTGTGACAGTAGGCTGAGTTGGGTTGTTACTGGTCATTTATATTCTGTCATTACTTAAGAGACACCTCAAGTGTGGGTCTCTGTTGATCTTGTACTCCCAGAAATAAATTTAGAATCTTTCCACAAACAGCCTATGATCCCTTAATGTTAGGTCTAATATTTTTCTTCAACTCTTTAAATCACTTCTGGGTTTATGTATTGCTTCATGGAAAAAGCTTACTTAATTTTGGTAGATCCTTGACCATTGAGACTTAGCTCATATTAGTTCTGTCTTTGTGACATACCACAGCAGAAAAAAGGATGAATTCTGAGTTTAATCGCAGTTAAACAAGTGTAGAGTCATCTTAGTAGTGCCAGTGTAGTTACTCAAAGTTCACATGTAGGTAACTAACAACAAGATCATGTCTTTGAAATAGTTTTAATTCAATTGTAGTAGTTTCTTGCTGCGATTGAGAGATGGGATGCTGCTTGATGCAAGCAAAATGTCGCTTTATTGTACCTACTGACATGCTTTTATACCTTCCTATATGGAACATACCAGAATCTTGTGCCGATTGGTCAATACCTTACAAAAGGTGCTTACTGACTTGTTAAAGCAAATACCAGCACCGCCTCCAAGGCAGTCACAAGGTAAGCAGGGCATCCTTGGTCATGCAAAGGACTCTGCAAACCAACCACGCTATTCCTTCTAGGCAGTGGTGCCATCTTGCTCCTCCCAAGTCTCGCCACCGAGGAGTTCCAGCACGTCTGCCGCCATCAGTTGTGTAACACTAGAGGTTCTGCCTAGGTCAGCTGTGTCGCGTCCTTCAGTTTCTCTTGGACAAAAAAAAAGAAGACAGTGGTGAATGGCCTTCGTGTATTCTTGTCCCTGTTTCTGTTATGCTGACACTGTGTTGGTGAAAGTCTTTGAGTAACACGAGTTTAGATTATCTTTAATATAAAGGATTACTATAAAGGATTTCCATTCNATTTCACCACCCTCACTGTAAAGAATTTCTTTCTTATGTCTGGTCTAAATCTATCCCCCTCTCGAGTTTAGATTATCTTTAATATAAAGGATTACTATAAAGGATTTCCATTCATTTCCTTGACATAATTATAGATGGGAATCAAAATTAGCCATCACTCTTGCTTGGAATTATGTGAGGTAAGAAAGAAATTATGAGGTGGCCCCAGAGTTCATATTTGCTGTATTTCTGCAGTGGATGGTAAATAATTGCAAAAGTGTATAACAACATCCTCTAGTTGTGAAATAGAAAACTAGTTATCCATTCACATAGGCAAATAATATTTTTTATTCTCAGAGCAAGATAATATTGGCTGCTTGTATGAGAAAAAATGTATTTCCTATTACATGGTACAAACTTGCAACCTTGTGGATGTCAGTAACCTCATCCATTACAGTGGAAAGATCTTTCTTAGACTGACTACAAAATGGATGAGGGAATACTGGATGGGGAAGAGAAATGAGATCTCAGATTAATGAGAGTGTATTTGAACAATTGTTAGCTAGCTCATGTTTAAAGAGATGATGATATTATTAGCATGGCTTAATACATGATGGAGGTAGGATAAGCCTGCAGCTCCTCAGGCTGGCTGATGATACGCCCTTAAGAGTGAAATAGCTTGCAGAAGGGACCAGATCTTATGTTGACTCTCCAAAGACACCTATCCTTAATTGCTTTCTTGTTTTCCATATGGAGACACTACTTATATTGCAGAGTCACAAAGACCACATGTACTTAGCTTTCTGACAGCCTAAACTTAGATGTGTGAAATCTATGGCCTTCAATCCTACATGTTTGTGTGATTTTTTAATTTGGGTAGCAGTTCATACAAACACAGTCATCAATCCACATGCACTCATAGGATATTACTGGTGCTTTAACTTTTAACTCAAATCAGTTGAAAAGAGCAATTTCCCAGTGAAGGCTGAAGAGTGTAGCACAGCTGCCAAGAGAGAAACACTCCTGCATTCCTGCTTAGCTCAAATCTCTTGTTTATTCTGTAGTCTTGTGCTGTGTGTTACTGCAAAAGAGCATTGCTGAGGTATAAGGTGTTATTCTCAAGAGAAAATGGAGAGGCTGGATGCACTCTGTGAGAGGGAGGTGGGAATGATCTGAGAATTAAAGCAAAGTAGAAAAGGAGCAGGCATAATGCTCTAATTAGCCTTGTCCTGCTTCCACCAAGCTGTTCTTATATCTGAGCCATCTGCTGAATAATGTGAATCACCTCCTTGTTACTGGACTTAGTTGGAAAAAATAAACCATTTGTCAGGAATTTTCATTCCTGTTGATTTGTATCTTCAGGTGCTGCTGAAGCTCATGAGCCAACTAAGTTTAACCTGAATTTGAACAGTAATGATAGTTTTTCACTCAGACTCTGCACTGATATATTAGCCCTGCTGTGTTCCAAAAGATCTCCCATATAGACCTCTTTTGAATATGTACAATAAAATTTTGGGAAGTACCAACAAGCTTCAGCAGCTGTTATCCTGCCTACCACAGCCACAGGACTTCCTTTCTGAACTGTGCTTTGGTCCAAATCCAGATCTGAACTTTAAAAAGTCCACAGTAAACTGGAAGAAAAATTAATCACATGGAATATTAAAAGTTTTCAATTTGAATTTGTTATCTCTATGCTTCTAGAAGTCATCTTTGATGATTAGACCAAGAAGACTCTGCTATTAAATTTCTATTTTCCATAAGTTAATTAAAAATCAACAACCCAATAAAGAACCAAGGTATTGCAGAACTCATCCATCTTTTATATATTTTACATCTGGACTCAGTATATTTTCCATGCTGCTGGGAGACCTTTGTAAGAGCAGTACCTTTAAATCCCCTTGGTAGACCCAGAGCTTCTTTTCTGCTCAGCCTGTTGGTGAGCAACAGTGGCTGCCATCCAGGCTGAGTGATGTTCCACCTTTCCTTTGGAACCCAGGGCTTGAATTGTCTCCTAGATGTGATCACAGGGACTTGCTCTTTGCAGAATCTGTATTGACTGTCCAAACTTTGAGTGCAGACCACAGCCTGTCAAGTAACTCATGTGAAGGTGCTGTAGGTTGAAGAGATAAGTTTGCTCTGTCAGCTTCCCTTTTCTCTCCTAGTAAATCTTCATAAATTTTCAGAGTATTGTGAAAGTTTCAAAAGAAGATGGAGCTCCTACTCCTGTAAAATTTATAGTCTGGTAGCTCGAAGAATTCTTACTGAAATAGAAGATGATCTTTTATTCCTCCCACACTTTTTTCCTCTCTTTTTTTTCCCTTTTTTCTTTTCACTTTTTTTCATTTATTTTCAGATAAGGTATTTTTTTGGATTAAGAGGCTTTTTTGGCATTCAGAGGTTCACTGTGTCAGCCTGGCTAGCTGGTGCTGATGACCTTGTAGTGTTGTTACAGCTGTAAACTCTTGTTGAAGATAAACTATGAGCCTTTTTTATATACAACTACAATAATTAAAAGCATGAACTAGCAAAAAAATATTAAAAGGTGAATGCATGTGAAATATTTCAGATTTACAAGTTTTACAGAAGAAATTACTAAACCTGGCTTATCTCAGGAATTCAGTTATTTTCCAGTCTTCTGATAGCAATAACACAAAGACTGAGAGATTTGAGTATATTTAGTATGTTGCACAGATTGGACTTCTTTCTTGTACATCCTGGTTTATGTTATTTTCAGACACTGGCAGTCCTTGAATTCCTCATATTCTCGTGTAAACTATGGATCTATGTCTCATAAAAAGTGCGCCAGCAGGCATTTTTGCTATATTCTACCACAAAATACTTGAATTTGTTAATGTAGGTAGCATTCAGAGATGCTAGTAACATTGCTGGGCTTTCTCAATCTCTGCAACAAGTCATATCTGGTTTTAAAAGCAATTTTTGCTTTCACAAGAAGAAAGAAGAAAACTTAACATGTCTTAGTGGGTTATTGTGTGGTATTTTTCTACCAAAACTTTAAAGGTCATGTTTCTGTGTGCTTTCTTTGTGAGTGGTGGTGGATATGCTGTTCTATGTTGTCTCCATAACTGGCAGTCTGTGTTATTGACTCATCTGTTTCTTAAAAATGGATACCATCTTCAAGGGAAAGAATCTTTATGTCATCCTTTTCTTGAACTTGCATGCTTCTCTCTTCAAATGGAGAGAAAAACAAGGAATATAGTGTTTGACAGGTATGGCTATACTTCTTACTGACTCTGCTACTCAAAGTACCAGTGCCAGCAAAAGTCAAGGGTGATATTATATAAAGCTTCTCTCCCTTGCAAATGGAGAAAAAATACTGTTCTGTGTTTGTAATATATGTATTGTGGGATCAGTGATCAGTTAGTATACTCTGATTTGCACAGCAGAGTTCATGTCTTCTCAGCATTAGGACAAGGCTTTTCCCAATAATGGTTGTTCAGAAAATTTTGAGACCAGTGAAGTACCTTTACATGTATCTGTTTATTGTATTTCTCCTTTTATTGCAGTGAAGTGCACAGAATGGGGAGGATGCTATTTGTACTGCTTAAACAGTTGTGTGATGAGAGAAATCCTTAATCAGCATTCCTTTGGCTGCTTCTACTGACCCATTCTTTTCTTTCATGCTTATGTACCTGATAAATTGAATTAATGAATGAAATTATTGATATGTGGCATGATTTTCACCACTGCCATCCCACTTTCACAGGTGAAGCATTATCGATAGAGTAAATAGTGTTTGGGATTTACTGGAAAGAACTACTGCCTCAAAGATCTTTGGTATTGGTTAGCTTTGTATTGCTCAGCCCATTGAAATGAATCAATAGCTCCAAGTGCAGCTGTGAGCATGCTGAATTGTTGCATTAATTGATATTGGGCTTCCTACATACAATAGTAATATTCTGGATTAGAGGCATTATTCTTCTTTTCTAATATGTCTTTTATCATTTAATCTCTTTATCATTTTCATAATGTTACTTTCCCTCCTTTGGGGAAGTTTTATATGGCAGTATTATCACATTCTATATGAAGAAAGAAGTTCCTTTATGTTTTTTTGTCTGTTTGCTTTGTATTAGTAGTCTAGCATTTAGTACTACTATTTCCCCAGAAGAGTAAGGAAACTACTGTTTAGATTTCAAGTTTGAGACAGATTTTGGACTCCTTATCAAATTAAGTTATATAGGTTGTGAATTACCATAAGATGAGCATTTTATACTAGATTGAATTGTATTATATAACTTGTCAAACGATAATTTGGGAAGCATGTATTCCCTGTAAAACAGGAGTAGGAGCTGGTGTTATCCAGAGAAGATTCTAGATGGAGGGTTAGATGGGAGGAGAGAAGGCTTGGACCATCTGACAGGAGCATTATGTCTGCTTGCTTTCTGGAATAGGTGTATTTATATCACCTGTATTAGAAAATGATACACTGTGTGAAAATGTAGCACTATTACTTTGTAATACACAGAATATAAGAGACTGAATTATCTCCAGGATTAATTCCTTCGTATAAATAGGGCCTCATAGGGATGAAGTGTGAGCCTGTACAGAGTTTTGTACCATTCTTCAGATCTTCTTAAGAGAGCCTCAGTGTGTGCTCCACACTGCAGTATGGAAGCTACAGTGCACTGGAAATTGTTCTTACTAGATGGTGATATATATTATTCTAATGTAATGCATATGGATTAGCATATGAATAGTTCAGATAAGCTTTAGAGTATTGCTTCTGATCATACAGAATTGTATACAGTTGTATTACTGACTACCAGTTGCACATTGCTGTGAGTCTCAGAAAGGCCAAGTATTTTACCAACTGGATACTATATTTATATGTGCTATTATCAGAAAATATGCAAAGAAAACCTTAGTTTTCTTACAACACGTTTTCTTTAACCCAAACTTTCTGATTCTTCCAGAATAAAAGTCTGAAAATTTAATTAATAAACCCAGTAATTTTTTTTTGTTTGGTATTTCCTTGTCTTTTCATTTAGATGTAATCACCATAACAACAGACTGAGGGCAAATGAAATGAAACCAGTTGGGTGAATTAGCTCAGCAAGTGACAGTTCACAGGAGAGTCTTTATCTACTCTTTCCACAGACTGTGTGTGCATAATTGCAGGTAAGTGCAGTGGCTACACTTTCTTCAATAGAACAATTATAATAGAAATTATAATTAAAGGTCTGATATTATACTCATGACTAGATATTTGGGTCAAAATCATACACGCACTACCTTGAAGCCTGTTCTAAAAATGTATTTGATTAAATTTATATTTTATTGCATTCCTCCAGGGGTATGATTATGCAGCCAAAATGACTCAGTTAATTTCAAAATTATGCTTATAAAAGCTGGACATTTTTTATTAAGTATTTCAGACTTTGAGTGCAATGGTTTTGTATTGAGTTATTGCTCAAAGTAAAGTTCACATGTGCCTCTCTGTGTTACAGTACTATGCTTGTAAAATTTTCCCCAAGTAATACACATATGTACCAGGACATAAGTTTGAGGTATCTAAGACCTTATGAAAGGCCATGGCAGAATTGAGCACCTAATTGTCATCTGTGACTCCAACAATCTCTGGCAAATTTCTATTTACAAGACAGTAATTGCTGTTATTCACAGTGTGAATAGTTTTGTAAAATACTATATCAGTTTTCTTATTTGTCACTATAGAAAATACAAACCATGACAGAGAACTAATGTTTTCTCAAAATTCCCAAATTGAGACCATCTTTGCTAAATGCAGCACACAATGTGAAAGTTAGTGCAAGCTCTATAATGAAAAAATTTATCGGAGTTTAATATAGCACCCAAAAGTGCAGGTTTTGAGGAGTGTTTTACTTACAGAGATAAAAGAAATACAGAGATTTAGTGAACAATATGGCTTACTGCTTGGCTAGGTTGCTGCTAAAATGCATTCCTGAGGCCTCTGGATCTGTAAAAGAAAACGTGAAGAGAAATCATTCTAGAGTAATCATGCAGCAGGTGACATTGTCTGTGCACAGGTCTTACATACTTGCTATGCATTTAGAAGTTAAGTGGCTTTTGCAAGTAATGGATGTGTTCCCTAATTTTTCTGAAGTACTACGTCTTCACTGAAATCACTGACAGAATATAAAGCAGGCAGCAATGAATTTGAAAGTTTTCAAAATCAAGTGATAAGGAATTTAATGTGTTTGAAAGCCATGAACTGTTTCTGCTTCTAAATTCAGCATAATAAATATTTGCGTTGATCTTCAAATCATAGTGGGACAAATCATATAGATCTTCACATTGAACCTATTCTACATCAGCTGAAGAATGATCTTCATCTTTGCATATTCTGAATATATTTGTGAACCCTGTTACTTATGTTCAAAAACCTGGTTTGCTCACTTACTGCTGACACAGAAGTTTCCATATGGGTCAGATTTGATCTTGTTTTCATAGGTTCAACGTGCATGGATTTAAAAGTCTTGATTTCATGTGTCTTCTAAGTTGTTTCACAAGAAAGATATCTATATAATATCTGGAAAGGATTTCAGTTGAAATCTGTTGTATTTAAAAGGACATAAGGAATAATGATAACTTTGATTCCAGCTTGAAAGTACTCTGTTCTGCAGATGCTCTGCTTGTTCCTAAGCTTGGTAGACTCCATTACTAGTTTCTGTTACTTCTGTCTATGTATGTATGTGCATGAGAAACTGGGTAGAATCCAGAAGAAAAGTGAACACCCTTCATTTTTTCATATGCTGAATCTTTGCATTCCACCTGAATTATGAGTTGCTCTTTTCCTATATTCTCTTTGTGAATATCTGACAAGTGTTGGGTATCTTGAGATTTTTTTTTTCCTTTGGGCACCAGTGAGCACAAAACCAAAAAGAATTTTGTAAGAAAAAACCAAGAAGGACTGACCATAATCTGATTAGAAGACTCCCCATGTCTCTTGTTTATCATAGAAGAATTGTAATTGTTGATCTTGTGATCCTTAATATGTCTGATAAATACCTGCATTATTTTATTTTCTGAGGTTTTCATTCTACAGACCTAACTAGTAGGGCTTTTGGGTACACTTTTTCTCAAAGATTAGGGGGGAAGATAAAGTACCAGAGCTTCATAGACAAGGGAATCCTGTTATTAATTATTTCTTTAACCATGAATGTCAGTTGCAAGGTTGATATAATGATGTTGGTGTTGGTGAGCAGTGCTTTGAATGTAACCCTAGCAGATTTGAATTTAGCAAGTTAAGAAGAGAATTTAACATGCATTGAAGCATTTCTGTTTGAATGTACATGTAAAATGCCTAAACAAAAGCATGGCATTATAGATTCCCAAGACCCAGATTCCCAAGTTAATTATGCAAGGCAGCCACTTTCCTAACTTCCATCAAATTCAGATGAGAATAAGACTCCTAACTAGCTTTCTGAAATTGGGAGAAAGTGATTTTAGCAGCATTTGGTGTCCTTAATGTAGAATTTCTGTCTACTTAAATGCAATTATTTTGCATTTACTGTTATAGTTAAAGTAAAACTCTGGCTGTGGAGTTAATTTGTTGTCTATGAATAGTCTGTCATGTTGCATTTTTGAAAGAGAAACCTTACAAAATAAATCTCATTGAGAAAGTACATTTGTGATTTGAAGATTTTCCAAGATGCATCCCCGTGCCTCGCTTAGATTGCTTGCAGCAACTTCAACCATTACTGCAGTCTGAATGCATTTGGAGCAGTTTGTCTATATATTACTAAGGCCTTTCATTAAATCTTTACTTATAAAAATAATTAGTTCTTTTAATCTGCAATGGAACATGGACTTACAGGCTGCCTGTGATTAAAATTAAACCTTATTTGTCTTTTAATATGATGCTATGTTCATCTGTAATTGAGTAGGGATCGATGCCAGCCCTGTGATGGGCACTGAGCTTATCCAACATGACGGTGATAGATTTCAGGGAAGACAGACTTTGCTGTTTCTATGTACAAGTGGGATGAGTAGACAATATCAGCAACGTTTAATTATTTTGTAGGTAATTATTCATTTGAGGGACACAAGTTTCAGAGCAGTATTAGAATAGAAGGAAGACCAATACAATTACCATTTGGCTAAGTAAACTGTTTGCACTGGTGACTGGATAGTCATAATGAGCTTTTCATTACATTTGAATAAAGAAATGTTTTATTTAATAATAGAGGCTCAGATTATTCACAGAATACCAGGGAGTGTATCACAGAATACCAGGGAGTGAATGGGACCCCAAGAAATCATCTAACAATCCCCCTGCCAGAGCAGGAGCACCTAGACCAGGTCACACAGGCAGGCATCCAGGTGAGTTTTGAATGTCTTCAGAGAAGGAGACTCCACAACCTCTCTGGGCAGCTTGTTCCAGTGTTCTGTCACTCTCACTGTGAAATAGCATTTTCTTGTATTTCTGTGGAAACTCCTGTGTTCCAGCTTGCACCCATTTCCCCGAATCCTATCATTGGATGTCATTGAGAAGAGCCTGGCTCCATCCTCCTGACACTCACCCTTTACATATTTATAGACATAAATGAGGTCACCCCTCAGTCTCCTCTTTTCCAAGGTAGAGACCCATCCCCCTCAGCCATTAGTCGTAAGGAAGATGCTCCAGTCCCTTCATCATGTTCATGGCTCTCGCAAACCCATTCTTGACTTTCGCCTTTTATATAAATGGTTTCTAAGCAAATTTGACCCAGAACCTTCTCCAGAAATGAAATAAAGCTGCCAGGTCTGTGCTTACTGGGATTTTCCTTTTTGATCTCTCCTTTGCCCTTTATTTTCCACTGCACACAAACCTATGAGGAGCTTCCACTGATTGCCGTAACCTTTCAAAGGTGATAGAGAGCAGTCTTTCAGAGATCCCTCTGCACCCTCACATGTGTCTCACACGATCCCATGAATTTATGTATGTCCAAACAGGTTAAACAATCTCTATGTTTGTCTTCTTCTGCTGAGGGTATTGCTTCACTCCCATGGGAAATACTGTAAGGAACTACTACCTTCAAAGATGGGAGGAAATAATAAATCCTCCCTGATGTTGTACAGACTTTCGTAATGAATGTTGCCACCCAGCTCGAACAGTCTTGAAAATCTGTTTTTATATATGAACCATTGTTCAGGAAAACTGGATTCCTTTAACTGCATTTTCTGTGTTCCCTGCACCATAAACAATTGTTAGCTTTATGTTGCTTGCTATAAATATTAATGTACTAGTAGGGACACTAACAGAGGAGAAACTCAATTTTATTAGCAGTATCTGTGAACTGGAAGGAGTGCAACCAGAGCAGTATTATTTAGCTATTAGAATTTTCACCACTTTATTTTCAGGGAGCAAATAA
This sequence comes from Turnix velox, assembly GCA_013400935.1. Classification (NCBI taxonomy): domain Eukaryota; kingdom Metazoa; phylum Chordata; class Aves; order Charadriiformes; family Turnicidae; genus Turnix; species Turnix velox. The sequence continues at coordinate 391,557 of VZTY01007444.1, forward strand.
TGGTGACTATTTCTTTTATTTTCCATGAAAGTTCAAGCAGAAGTATTAGAATGGGAAAGTTCAAGCAGAGGTATTAGAATGGAAAAGCTGTAAAGCCAAATGCCCTTTTGTCTTGGTTTGGCAGGTTATGCTTGTTCCAAGTTTCAGTTTTCCTCTTCATTGCTTAGTATCTTTCAGCCACAGTCTACCAAATATATCTCTGTGTCCATCCAGCTGAAATAGTCAATGAAATTACATTTATCATTTCTTTGGTTAGTGCAATGGGGCATTTGATCTTCATAACTTTTCACACTGTCCTACAGATAATCTGAAAAATTTTGTGCACCTTTGGAAATAAATGTCACTGGGAGTCTGAACTAACTTTTTGCTGATTTTAAATTGTTGGGGTAGCACTGATAATGAACATCAGTAACGTTACTTTTATTTGGGGTATCATTAGTGTGATGTGTAGCTTATTTTATGTTGATCTGGTAGGACTTTGGGCTGTAATCAATAAACTTTTTTGAGCATAAACACAAAATCTAAAAAATTTTATTTTCTGTCATTATGTTATCAAAAGCTACTTCATAAAGCAATGACTTGGATGCTCAAGCATGCTTCCTTCAAAGACACTTTTTAGAGCTGATATAAGTAGCTCAACTGAATTGACTGTAAGTAAAGGAAGCACAACTGAGACAGAAAAGTCCTTTATTACATGTTCCTTCACTCTCTTTCACACAGTTCCCCAGATAAATATCACCCAAGTACATACGACTTCCATATGATGCCTTACACCCAGTGTAATGGATTCAGCAATTTATGAAACTTCTCATATTCACCTTTTAGTCTAGCTCAGTAGCTGTTTAATCATTGGAGACCTTGAAGCTTCTGCATGGTAATGTTACATACAGCATCTTTAGCCAGGAATAGTAAGTGCTGTTCTAATATAGCTGCTCTAAGTTGTGAATAAGAAGTATTCCTAATATCTGAATGGGCATCCTTTCAGATCTCCTGAGTATCAGAATAAGCACAGTTCTGTTGTTAATACTTAAGTTTGGTTATAGAGTGGGCAAGACAGCTTGTCTAAAGGGTTTAAACCAGATTCATTTCATGCTCTCTTTTTAAGATTCCTATGGAATATAGATAAGCCACAAAAATCTGAGTATGTATCCAGCTGCCATCAGAGCTGTTTTCAGCTAATCTCCTGTTGCAGTAACATAGCCTGTAAAGACTAGTGCTTGGAGGATGCAGATAATTTCTTGTGGAAAAATCCCTGTATTACATCCTTTTTTGTTCACACTGCAGAAAGCAAAAACCTTTTCAAGAGACAGATTCTAATCCAATTATGAACTAATGCCATAATTTTCACTGTGATTTTATGAAATCTTTTGCAAGCTTCCTTTTGGGTGAGTGTTAAATTAGGTTCAGTCTAAGTTTGTATCCGCTTTCACACTACTAGTTATAAAATATTGTCAATACCTGTTTCATTACTTAAGGACCAGTTCTTACTTTGTTCTAATTGGAGCTAATTATCATCAAAATAGCAGCTTTTTGCAGCAAAAGCCTTAGCGAAAATGCCTTAGCAGCAAGGCTGCCTCTTAGCAGTTTTAGTCTTCATTTTGTAAGATGTTGGTTGGCAAAAGGAGCTGGCACTTGATTCAGGAATGTTGCTGAAATAGCTCTGGAACTTTTGTCACAAAGGGACCTGCCAGATTGTCTGCCAGAGATGTCAGCCCCATTGAAGTGTAGCCTGTTGAATGCAGATCCCATAATTTCCTTCATAGAATAACTACCATTTTATAATAACATTATGACAGTAACCAGTCTTTTTAGTGCATTGTTGTACAGCTCACACTACATTTGGCAGCTTCTTCCCCACCATCCTTGGGGCATGCAGCAAGAACCTGCTCAGAAAAGGAGTCTCTATCACTTAGTATTCATAGATTCTAGTCATGCAATTTTACTTATTCATCCAGTTTCCATAACATCCAAGTGAGAAGTTGCACATAATTTACACAGATAAATTGCACGCAGCTGTGCCTTTTAAAAACCTACAGCTTGGGTCAGTACTTAGAAGTTGTGGCTTGAAAGTTTCAGCAATGCAATATCTCAATATTTTTCTAACATTTTCTTTGCTGCATATGAATTGGAGAACTTGCAGGGTATTTCTCTAGGTTTGCCTATTTGTGGTATTTTGCAGTAACATTAGAGAAGTTTCTTCTTGTCAAGCATAATAAAGATAAATACATTTCCTGAGGCTTTATTTAACACTCATTGTCTCTAGTCAGCTTTAATGACATTGCAGAGAAAGTCTATGTTGGTGGGGCTTTTTTATTTCACTTCACTTGAAACTGAAGTTAGGCAGCTGTCCATCCCCTATGAAAATTGAATTTTGGCTGGTATTTAGCATGTTATGGCAGAGCTTTTTTCATAATTGATTGAAAATCATAATTTCAGTTTAAAAAATTCCTATGTCTTCTTTCTCCTACTGTTTTTTCTCAACTACCAAGAAACTTAGCTCCACTAAAGAACTTCTGCTTCATTCGCTTTATGATAAACTTTGATTCTTGGAGCTTTTCCTTTGCTATCATAAGAATACAAAGAGATCAAAATGACCACTAAATACCTTATCAGATGGTATTCCCCAAATATCNAAGAGATCAAAATGACCACTGTTGGGACTCTTTAGGTAGCTAAATACCTCATCAGATGGTATTCCCCAAATATCAGTTTAAGGTCTGAGAGTACCAAATGCATATTTTTTCTGCTATGCATATTATTTTGCAGATGGATAGCATGTGGTATTCCAAAGACTGATAATGATTATGAAGGGTTTTCACCCTAACTAGTATTTATTTCTTTTATTTCAATTATCCTGCATTATATTCACAGTTTATAGGTAAAAGTGACAGAATATGTGTCTCTTACATTTTGCTTTCATTCTCATCTACTTAAATGCAGTTGCTGCAACAGAGTTGCCAAATCTACTTCCCTTCCTCAACTCAGACTCTCCTACACAAATAGCAAGCAAAGGTAGACTTGATTGCTTTAATTACATACAAGAAAATTGTGGAATTCTAGATGCTGTGTGGATAATTCAAAAGATGAAGAATTTACAGTAGAATTTGTGAAAGTTATGGTGATACAGGTTGAGAGGTTTTTGGGGTTTTTTTTGCATAGCTTTCCTGCCCAGCAGCTGGTTTAAAGTGAATTCTGAAAGAGAAAAACGTAGATCACACAAAGCAGATGCTTAATTAAATAGGGAGGCAAAGTATGTGTCACTTGAACATGGGTATGCAGATATGTATCTCCGTTTGTGACACTGAACATTTATTAAAATGTGCATCTAAATAATAAACTTCAGATATGAAATCAAATGATTTATAATTCAGTTGCTACAATGGGAAGCCTAAGAAACATATCAGATTTTAGCAATGTTAAAATATCTTGTTCATTGAATATCCCTTTTAAATTCATTAGGCCATGCAAAATAACCTGCTAAGAGGGAATTTTCCACAGGAATCCAGAATAATGGCATTGCTGGATGGCATCTCTCACTTGGAACACATTGTCCAAATATTTCTGAAGGGATCTGTGTTTTGATGGCAGCCTTTCACTTCACCTAGAAGTAAATTAGAGCAGCTCTAAACTCACTCCCAAAATGACAATTGATCTATTTCTAGTTAACCTCAGAGAAATTGGGTTGATCTCTGGAGAAATAGAAAAAGTGGTTACTAAATAATGGTCACATATTTTTTTGCATTTGCTTATGCAATTACTTCTGCATGCGAGAGAGAAACAAAGACTAGGATCCAGTATCATAATCTGAGCATGAATATAGTAATAGGAGCCTACAGCAAAAGGCTAAAACTATTCACCTACTTCCAAACATCTGTATTTACATGATGCTGAGAATCTGTAGTGGTTATGTGATGAGTCGTGGCTTTTTGTGGGTTTTTGGTTTTTTTTTCCCTTAGTAAAGGAGGGATCACAATGCACCTAGTGATACTGTACCTTGGAAAAAACTGATCTGCAGAAGTTGAGATTTCCTTTATTGAAAATTCTAATAGCAATTTGTTGGTGCCTAACATCAGTGAGCTTGGTATGCCTTCAAGAATTATCGAGGAAGATCTGTTAACAGTGTGAAGATTCAGCCTTATGGTAGTTTTGAGACTGCTATGACATGATTTTGCTGGCTTTGTATTGCATTGCAACCCCCTCTCACAAGCAAAAAAGACTCAGAACTTTTGTTCATTGATTTTTTTAGACATTAATACAATTTGACAATGCAAATGCATTCAGAAAAGATCCAATCATTTAAGAAAAAAATGCTAGAATGTTTTAGCTACTGTACTGTGCACACTGAGGACAGGGTATGTGTTTTAGAAAACTCATTAGTGAAACCATCTGTTCCTCTTTCCTTAGAGCTCTGCAACTTTGTCTGACTTCTCTGTTTCCAAAGTATCTATTGTTCTTGTCACAAAGAGCTGTATCACTAACAGACTGAAGAAATCTTTCCAAGGATCAAAGATGATGGATATTTCCACATAGTTCATTCTTTACTGGAACGTCTTGTGAAATAGTTACAAAGCTGGTTAGTCTCTCTGGAATCTGTGAACTTGCTGCCTGCATCCGTTTCAGTTTCAGAAATTATTTGGGAGTTGCTGATCACTTAGAAGTGCCTATTGCTTTTATATCCCTATGAAAACATTGATGGTGCTGTATCAGTTTTATTCCCATTTTTTTGTTTGTGAGTGTGTCTGTTGGTTGCCTAGTTGTTTTTTTTTGAGATTGATCTTCCAGCTGTCTTTCTAAAATGGGTCTCTGTCACTTGGGATAACAGGGGTGGGTGAGCCCCCATCTCATAGTCAGTGGACCATTAAACCTGAAAAGATCATGTAGAGATTATTAAAAAGCAGTTTATTGAAAGAGGCATGTTATTCCTACGTTGGTGTGTTTCCTGAAAGCATTTCAGGAAAGAGCAGCCTGTGTCTCTCTGTAATACTTAAGTCAAATGAAGAGAAACTATTTGAGTATTGTCAGTAACCAAAGCCATTGGTTGCAATATTATAAGCCATAGTGGATATTTTTCATTTTATGAGTTCAATAAAACAGCTGGGCAAAGAGAAAAGAAAATTAATGAGGAAGGAATAATCCTATGTTTTACAGCTACTGGAAAATATATCTATGGTAATAACAACTGTAGCCCCTAATGTTGAAACTGAACCTGATAAAGCAGAGCAGATGCCCACCCAGGCACTCTGTTGTAAGACCAGTTCTCCTGTTTCTTTCCTGAGAAGCACATTTTGGTGGTATTAGTGGTAGATGTCTTCAGCAATAAAAGTTGAAATGACAGAGATCAAATCTTTGCCATCTTTATCTTAATATAGAAGTGGTATGTGAGGAAAACTGGTTTGTGAGCAGGTGGACAGGCATTTTTCATGCAATCATTATCAGCTCAATTACCCAATTATAGAAATGGTCAACATTTCTGGGTTTTCAAAGTCCCTGTCTGAAAAAGGACAGCTACTTTACAACACAGAAAAGGCAACTTTTTTCTGGTGCTTGCTTACCTTACTGATGCAACATTTATATGTTCAGAGTAATTCAGCTTGTAGTTACTCAATTCAGCAGACCGCCAATACAGACACTGATAGATGGCACAGTGTGCCGTCAAGGTCACACATTTTGGAAGTTAATGGCTAGTTTTAGATGATTTGCAATGAAAATTATTGTTTTCAAAACAATAATGTGGTTCTGGGCTTAGGGAAATATGCTGTAGATAGGTTTAACTTTAGTTCTGATGTAATCACATTAAAACATTAGAATCTCATATCACAGTTAAGGTACTAGATGATTGAATTTTTTACACTTTTGATCTAAACACTGTGTTTAACTCAAATGGTGAAGTCATTGCCACATAACAGTTTTCAGGTGCCTGATTTTGACTTTTTTTTCTGAATTATTTACATCTCAAAAGAAAAAAATGAATCCTGTGTCTATTGAATCACAATCCTGTTATTATTTCCATAAATATTATCTATTTAGCTTTTATCACTTGATCTGCAATGTGTTCTCTGTGGATTAAAGTTCAGTCCCTGTTTTTCTATCCTCCAAATTGGGTTTGAGTATGTGTACACAGCAGATATCAATTATGATATCTTTAATTTTGTAACTTGGGGAAGACAAGAAATTTAGATAAATAAGGTGCTGTATGGACTAATGCTCTCAGGTGCATGTCTCCATGGCTAGATCACTTTCAGAATCAGTGTTTAAAACCTATGTGAGGTCTTGTGGTCTATCTTGTCATCTGTAATCACAGTCATTTCCCCTAAATTCATGGTGTGCTGCTGAGCTTTTTGATAGGGAAAATGTTTTCTGCCTTTTGCTGTAGACACACCACAAGTTTTAAAGGACCAATTACTGAAGTTATTTGGAACTTACAGTTTTTATTTAAGGATGTTTCAAAACAAACCTCACAAATTGCTTTAGCTCAGAGATTAAGACATAGCTTCAATTTAATTTTCCCCCTTATATTCAGACTTTCAGTAGAATGATTTTTCTACAGAACACGAGATATTTTGGCACTGCAATTTAACTTGGAGCAACAGATATCTGTATAGATGAACTGAAAAGTCTTTTAGCCATTTTGAGTTCTAGCAGTCCAGCACATCAGTAGGTAATTTATGGAGGACTAGTTTGTTTTGAAAAATTAAGTTAATAATTGTTACTATATAAAGGCTCTGTTTTAGGACTCAATAACTCAAAAAAATTGAAAGAGTGATATGTGCCTCTTGCACCATACCAATCCAACTATGTCCAATTGTCAAGAGTAATCTTCCAAGAGAAACCTTTATCTTTAATGAAGAGTTGGAATGCCAGGATTCTCCTAACAGTGAACTTTTGGCCACTTTGTAAACCTTTGGAAATTAATTATTAACATTGTTGCTGTCATATCCATAGATGCCTATACATTGACTGCCATCATCAAATAAACATTCACAGTGTTCAAAAATCATTCACTGCCAGAGAGATTTTTGTACCAGTCTATAAAACAATTCACTGAAACAGTGTTTTTGGCTAAGGGGTTTTATATTTTCACTTTGAATTCTACCTTTAATGAGATTCTAGCTTCAGTGCTAGCCTTAATGAAAGTTTCAATAAAATCCAAGGAAATTGCAATTTTAATTTTTTTTCTTTAAATCGGTTTTGTGTTGAGTTTAGTATTTCCATCCACCATTTCCTATTACCTAAACCATTCACTGGAAAATGTTGAAATACCTTTTTCTGTTAATCTTCCCAAGAGTTCACTGGTGCTCATCAAACACAGAGGTCCTTTCAAAATGTAGTGATCCTTTTGCGTGGTTTGACAGACAAACGTCACTGAAGATAGAATGGATGAAAGTCAGCATGCTAGGGGGACTTGAGAAACATTTTGAAGAGAAACAGTGTGATTGACATGTCTGAAAGGAAAGGGAACAGTGGAAGATAGAAAAGATTATCATGACCCAGCAGAACCAATTCCCATACAGAAGTGGTGGAGCGTTTGGAACTAGTGTTTCCTCTGTATGCCACAGGGTACAATGTTGTTGCTGACGTTTGGGGATCATTACTGCATGGAAGAAAAGTGTTAACATGAAAGATTGGCTTAAGTGACCACTTCAAATGGGTTTTCTTGTGTGTTTTGTGCAGAACAAGGTATGTAAGACTTTAGAGCCATAAAACTAGTTGATCAAACTAGTTGAGCCTTTATGTTATGCAGCACTTTCAAGGCCCTTGAGTACCTGTTCTCTTACTTCATATGCTAAATCTCCAAGGTAACATGCAAGTTTGCAAAACCGTTGAGTGTTTCTGAGACAAAAGTGAAGGTTAAGCACTTTATAGCTGCCAAACAATTAGCTGTGTCCTTCCCTTCTTGGTCCTGGTTGGTTTTTTTCCCTGAGCACTTCTGCCAGTTTCCTTATTGCTGCAAGACTATATTCTTTGTTTTTTGTTAACTCTTACTATATGTGAATTAAACTCAAGATTTTAACTCATTTTGGGGGTGCAGCATCCTAGGGCTGTGAAGTCCATAACTAGATCTTTGTAAATCTTGAAAACAGTTAAAATTCGTTAAGATTCTGCTTATTTTCAAGGAATTTATGTTGTCATGGTGGTATTAATTGAAATATTTATGCTATAGTAGTTTAGAAAGTTTCTGATTCTCTGCCTAAACTATCTTACCACCTCATTACCTTATCCTCCACCTCAGTCATTTGTTTTTATGGTAGTGAATGACAGAACTGCCTTGCTTTCAACACCAGACTTTTACAGAACTGTGCACACAATCTCAGGGATATCCCTAGAAACAAATCTTTTGAAAAACCCATGCCCAAATCATTGTCCACTACAGTGTAGGCAGATGCTCAACTGCAACATCAGTGCTCCAGTTATTCTCTCATCCTTCTGTAAGTACTTCTGTAGTACTTGTTAAAGATATGCCCTTTGCCACTGAACTTATGAAAGTGATAAGTACGTGACCAACTCTGACATGTTGGGGGCTTGTAGCTGTAAGGGTCTTCTCAATTCCCTGTCTGCATGATTTTTAAGTTTCTTACATCTCATATCTTCTCTGAAATTCATGAATACTTCATACACTTTTAACCTTTAAGTGACATTGAGGCTCTATTCCCTGTATTGTTTTGTATGTGTGTTTATTAATATAAACTTAACCCTATAAGGACAATATCAAGCATCCTAGAACCTCAGAGAGATGTGATTGGCACATTTTTTATGGACATTTGACTGTGCTTAATTCAAGGTAACAAAACCTCTCAGCAACTGTATAAGCCTAAGATAAAGTAGCAGAAGAGGTAAAGCTACAGAAGAACCACAGAAGAATCCTTCTGTGCAAGTAATGTAATCCCTCACATTATCCAAACACATAAATACAGAAAAAGAATGTGGCAGAGAGATGCAGTGTTTGTGAATTTTGAGGTTATAAATATTCACATGTACTGTTAGACCAACTGCTGAAATGAGAGCTAGAGCCATTGGTATGTAAAACCCTCTGTGCCAAATTAAGTCTTGGTGTCCTTGATAGGGCTAGGATGAAGATTGAATGATCTGCCATAAGTGACCCCACTAGACCACTGACCCCACTAGATAAATTTAAGAGGTCTGAAGTGAAGAATGCAGATTAGTATTGACCTTTCCCAGATTAATTAGCAAATTCTGAACCTGATTATGTTTCATGTGCTATTCTGTAATATTAATTCCATGTACAACGTGGTTGAATGCTTATGTACTTGTCAGACTTATTTTATAAGAATTAATTAATAGGGATGCATGTATGAATTTTAACAGTCTTGCTGTTATCCTTGCTTATAATACTCTCTTATATATGATGGTATAATGGTGTATTCTCCATGTATCCNGTTTCCTATCTTTCTTTTACTAGGTAATAAGCAATCCTTGCTTAGAATACTCTCTTATATATGATGGTTTAATGGTGTATTCTCCATGTATCCAAATGAAACCTACTGTGTGCAAAGATATCTACATATTTTAAAAAAAAGGAAAAAAAATATACATAACACTTACTAGCAATGTACACAAGAGGGTTCTTAAAATTATTTTTCTACATAAATCTAGCTAAAATCAAACGTCAGATATAATTTAGTGTAAGAAGTTTGAAATATATGACAGTCCTTAGAGAAATATCTAGGCTGATCTCCTGGCCAAATTGTTATTTGCATAAGTAGCAAGCTATGAGGTTCTATATCATTACATGGCAGAATGCCAGACCATAATCTGCCTGGTAAAGCTACTGAAAACTTCAATCTGAAATGCATTTGTCTTAGAAAGGAGTTTACACTTCTATAAAATATGAAGTGTATTGACTTTTTTTTTTTCTTCCTTGAGCTAACAGAGCGTTCTTCTGCGTTAGCTGCAGAAGGCACAAACGTAAAATGAATGTTGACGTATTTGTTTAACATCCCTGAAGAGATTAAACTGTTTTAGAACTTCTTCAGTAATAACCCTTGAAAAAATCAGGTAACATTTGCTTCCCTGGATAGATTAAATTGTTTCAGAATTTTCTCATTAATCAGTCAAGGAAAATGTGTTTAAAAAACCACAACCGCATGCTCTTTGCAGATACACTGAATTTGTCTTCCAATAATAGTAACCAATTTCACCACCTAGCGTCATTCTTCTGATACATATGTAGTTAGGATGCTGGCTTTAAATGTTAATAATATAAAAGGCCTTTTAAATTGATGATGAGCTGAAGAAAAGTCTGAGTGAGTCTATTCAGAACTAGCAAATGTGAGTGCTGCTCTCTGAGTTTTACCTACATCCAGTAGAACTAACTGGAGAAACCATGATCAGGAAGGGGCAGGAGTTGAAAAAAAAAACCCAGAACAACAAAGTAATAGATCTTGTTCTTTGCAGTTCAGAAATAATATATAAAATGGGCCAAAATGATGATACCAGGATTTGATCTTGCTGTGTTTATAGTCTTGTTATAAGTTGAAAATTGCAGTGGATTTTCCAGAACAAAATCACTAGTGAAAGTGAAAATAATATTTATGATTTATATTTTGCATCATACCAAGAGCTTTGTGCTTAGAACATGATTTGGTTTTGATAAGCAGATGAGTATTTTGCTTACTGTGAAATCTGGAAACGTAAAATATGTTAAACTATGTAAAGTGAACTTTAAGAATTTTTTGTTTACTTATAATACTTCTTTCTCAAAAAATGAGGTGCTTATCAAAAAGTTATGGATATAAGAGGATATGTTTGGATTTGCAAATGACTGCTTAGCTTTGGCATCTTTTCATGAAAACTGCAAGAACGGGAACATACCTGACTGTTACTGGGTAGGTTTATAAATGCCTGTTTGTTTCAATATCTGCTAATAGTAAGTGTTGTTCAGCTCTTTGTTGCCTACATCCTCCAATTTTTAGGCCTCTTGTGGTCTCATAAAGAGAATACTGGACTAGCTGAGCTTTCATCCTGGTCACTCCACCAGTTCAGTTTTAAGTTCTAGAATAGTGGCTCTGTTGAAATATTGTGCAGTCATGCAATCTTTTTTTTTTTCCTTCTGAAGTCCCCTTCTGGCTTCTATACCTTTTCTCTTAAAAACAGCATGAGAATTCTTTTACAGTAAATAGGAGGGTCAGTAATTACACTGCAGAGTGCCTGTCCCTCACTATGTTGATCTTGAAAAGTTTTCTGTGTGAGGGAATGTCATCTCAAGTGCATTTAGATGTACCAACTCTGAACACTACTCATGCAAACAGTAGGTGATGAGAATGCCCAAAGTCCATTTTAAAATATCCCAATCTGACTTAATTTCTTCACTGTCTTGTGATTCACAGTTGCCATCCAGCATAAAAAGTTTTAATTAAATAAAAATGGCATTGATTTTCAGAGAGCTCTTACTTCAAGTTACAAGAGTGATAGTAACCTGTCATGTTGGAAACCAAGTAGGTTCTCAAGTTTCAAGAATTTCAGTGAATGGTTTAATCTGTCTCAGACTTCTTTGGCACTAAGGATTCTTCAGGGACTGTAGTAGAAAGTGACCTTAGACTTGTAATTATTTTCATATAATTCACTTATTCCCAGATGAGTAGAACTATTTGGATTCATGTCATTAAAAAAACCCTCCCTGTAGGCAGGAATATAAAAATGTGCAAACATGGGTAATTTTGCCCATTCTGATTGTTTGGGTGCAAAGTGTTTTCTTTTTCTAGCCATTGATCATGCTGATATTTATCATTAGCATGAAGACACAGAAACATCTCAAATATGCTTAAATGCACATTGAACTCAGCTGTTTTTTTAACAGATCAGCACAAGATAACTCAGAATTCCCTCCCTGGAAACCTTTAAAATGTAACAAGATTTTTTCAGGTACTGGGAATTAATGTAGCTAAGAATGAAGGCAAAGCAGCAGGTATCTAATCTTAGCAAGTCACTGTTGCCAGGAGTTATTGGTATTTTTCCAAACTGAGCTCACTTGTTATATAAACCACAGTAAACTGATACAACACCTAGTGATATCCAAAGGCAATTTGAACTTTAACTGAACAGCAGTACCACTGAGGTGCATAAAATTTGCAGCAACTTAACATCAATTCATTAGGTGTGTTAAAAAATACAGCAGCAGGTATATCATAGTTGGAAATCGTTATTTAGAGGCTGTTTAGATAATTTTTATTAATGATTATTTGCATGATGATTTATGGATTATTGGGATTTGTAATGCTTTTAAATTGGGTTGAGATTTCTTTCCAAAAGTAGTAACAGGCAGATTTTAATGAGATTTTAAGATAGAAAAGATTGTAAAAATGCAAAATGAAAAAAAATTCAGTCCAACAAATAAAACAAAGAAATAGTCTAAAAAATTATAGAATATAAAAATGTATAATTCCTTTGAAGGAGGCACCATTGAAGGTTATTTGAATAAGCTCACTGCAGTTCCTAGTTTATAATTACTGCCTTGAGCTCAGCTTCTTATTGTGATTTATGCTATTTCTAAGCCCTGGTTATTTTTTTAATGCATTCACTTGAAACGTTATTAAAAATGTTTAAAATAAAATCATTACATCTTGAATTTAACAAGTAAAAATAAAAGATATTTACATTGTAAAAATCACTTGTGTTCTAAGTTCTTCTAAATATTAAAGAACTCGAAATGGTGCCCTTCTATAAAACAAGATTCACAAATCTTTCCAGGAAGGATTCTTGTTTATTGGTTGTAATTAAAAGCAAGGAATCTAATATTTGCATCACCTGGGCAATCCTTTATAGCAACAAGATAAAAAACTACCATATCTCCTATTTTACTGATTTTTCAGATTGAAAGGTTCAAAAGTGATCTGTCATGTTTTTTAAATGTATTTTTAGTTGGCTTATAAACATGTTAAGGCAGCCACCTTTGAACTGCTTTAGAATTTAAGAAATTACATTATGAAGGAACACATTAATAATATAGGCTAAGTTAAGTTACGTAGAAAGAAGCTTAAGAGGAGATATCTCAAGCTGTACTTTCAGAAGGTAATTTGAACTAAACTTTGTAACCTCTGGAGTACAATAGATTCAGAAAAGTCTACCTGCTACCTGTTGTCTATAAAGCAGTGTTCTCACCAGTGGTACCTACACTGTACTTGAACGTATGGAATGGGTACACAGACCTACACACATTCTAGATTTGGTCAAAATAAAAGCAGCAATCTGCAGAGAGCTTGTCCTGAAGTAGCTTTAGGAGAAAAAGCAAAGTCTGTTCAAGTTGTGTTTTTCAGGTTGCTTTTGGTAGGCAGGTGGTACTGGCTGTTTCCTAGCAGCTTCTTGCACAAAATACAGTTCCTAGGGGGTGGGAAGCTTCTCTTTTTATTTCAACTTTAGAGCCTGATTTAATGGCTTCCATAAACTTAACTCCTACTTATTTACATGCCTTTTCTCGTTGGTCTGGTGAACCCGAAAAGTCCTTCCCACTGTGCACACAGGTGGAAGCTGAGTAAACGGGGTGGGACTGACAGCATTGGTTCATCTGTGACAGCCTGCTTTGAGTGTTCACTGAAGTAGAGAATTCCCTAACTTTTATTGTTATAATGATTACAATTCAGAATTAAAGGAAATTAAATACAGCTTTTCTAGTTACAAAAATGATACATACATAACCGTGAACTGTTAGGGGATGCTTCCTGACTATTGCTTAAAACGTTGATGAATGTCACATTTCATTATATGGCTGTTAAATTTCAGTAAACACTTCTTCAATAATCAATTCTAATCCTGCGGGTTTAGAATGTCTGTCATATTAGATCTAAATTAAATGCATCTCTGTGAACTTGTACGAAAAGCTTTCATTTACTTTCTCCCCCCTTTGAGATGCAAAATCATGAGTAAATGGTAATTCTTCACACTGCCACTGTAGGTACAGGTTCTTATTCACCCCATCCCTCTAATTGCAGTTGTTTTAAAATAAAAACTGCTAAAGAAAAGTGATCAAGCCCAAAACCCAGCATTTCTAATATATACTGCCCCAGTAGGAGTTTTTTCTTTGAATTTCTAATTAAAAATCTTTTAACGAAAGACAGCTTGAGTCTGAAGCTGTCAGGTCTCCCCTTGTCCTTGATGCATACCATGGGGGGAAAAAGAAATTTAAAAAACAAGAGAGAGGATTTTACTTTTAAAAAAGCTTCCATTTCTTGAGACATTTGTATTCAGATATTATTCTCTTTTTCTCAGGGGAGCACAGCTCTACTCTTCAAATGAAAAAGAAATAATAAAACACATCAGGAACAGTGGACCTCAGACCTAGTCTTCCTCTACTTGTCTTGGAATGTTATTTCCATATAGAAAGCTACTCTGATGGGACACTTGTACATGGCAGGGAATTTATCCCTTCTGGAGTCTTCTCCAGAAATTAGATTTTTGCTTAAGCAAACAGCAAACCAGGCAGCAGGGAAAAAGCTATTTATTTGCCTGCCTGTTGAAGAGCCTTACAAAAGTACAATCCAGTATTCTGCCATCAATAAAGTCAGTGTGGTATGCACTGAAAAATAATCATTTTACTTCAGCTGGATGTTGAAACAATCTCTTAAGTGCAGTGAAAGTTCCTGAGTAGTCCATATAACAGGGATTGTGCAATCCAGCCATTGTCACAGATTCCAGTAATGGTCATTAAAGCCTTATTTTCTGGTTTTGCTTCTGTGTATATGAGTACTTTATGGAGAAGATTGTGATCTAGTTAAATGGAAAGAATATCAGGATATTTTCTTCAAACTTTTTTGAATGTTTCAAAACTCCTGAGCTGAACGATGCTGTCAATATGAACTCTTATCTCTCCGATCTGGATACTTCATTCCCTGTTAATCTGTGACAATTATTTGTTTTGTTATTGGGAAAATCTTTTTATGATTTCTTGCTGAAAATAGTCCACCACAGACTTGAATCAGTTGTGTCAACAAAAATCAAGTACATGTTTACTGACATCTAGAGGTTTTGTATCTGATGTATTTTGGATGTTTGTCACTTCTCCAAACTAGTCACTTCCTGCACATCTGCATCCAGTTGAATGAAAATTATTTTGTTACATGTGAGTGGAATCTGTGTGTCACAGTCTTCTTGAAGAGCAAAATTTAGAGCAGTTCAACTTCTAGGAAGGACCTGTTGTAAAGATGTTGCTACTCTTACATGGAAAGGATTAGAAGTGTAGATCTAAATATGCTTTTTGTATTGCATTTCCAACATTCCTCCATCATTTGAATTCCATCCATGTGTGTTCCTACAGAAAAAAAATCCTAGACTGTTCTTTGAATTTGGAGTAGAAAACAGTTTAATATGGAGGGGTGTTGGCAAAAGGACATAATGGGGATGGGGAAATTCTTTTAGTAAGTTGCTCTATTGTGATACTTAAGAGATGCTTCAATTAAGGCTTAGTGAACACTCACAACAACTTGGTTTTAACTGAAGATAGGTGATGATTGATTCTTTGCCATCTTTCTGTTCAGCCAGAGATAGAATCAAGTGGAAGTGCATTATAGAAGATGAAATAGCTCAGTGAATTATACATTCTCACCATTACTGAGTGAAAAAAATGCCATTAACAAAACTTCAGAGTGAAAGTCACGGTATTTGAGACTTCTGTAAGCACTCAGTTCATGATCATTCAGGAATTATTCACAGGCTAAGGATGAACATGGCCATTAAATTCTGGTCTTGAAACTTTTAAACAGTGTGTGATTTCATGATAATATTTTTCAATTACATATAATGTAATAGATTGAACTCTCCAATTTCTTCACATTTGTAGTATTTATAGATGTGCTTTCTATTAATTAAACCATTCACAATTACATACAGCACTTTAGTTATAGGAAGGATGCTGTAAGGCCTCCTTGGAGACTTCTCTTCCCCAGGCTGAACAGCCCCAACTCACTCATTCTGTCTTCCCAGGAGAAATGCTCCATTACCCTGGTCCTCTTCATGGACCTCATCTGAACTTGTTCCAACAGGTCCATGTCCTTCCTGTGTTGGGTGCCTCAGAGCTCTACTGCATGATGGGTCTCATGAGAGCAGAAGGGCAAACTCACCTTACTCGAANGGATGCTGTAAGGCCTCCCTGGAGACTTCTCTTCCCCAGGCTGAACAGCCCCAACTCACTCAGTCTGTCTTCCCAGGAGTAATGCTCCATTACCCTGGTCCTCTTCATGGACCTCATCTGAACTTGGTCCAACAGGTCCATGTCCTTCCTGTGTTGGGTGCCTCAGAGCTCTACTGCATGATGGGTCTCATGAGAGCAGAAGGGCAAACTCACCTTACTCGAACTTCTGGCCAGACCCCTAGAAATATATGATCAATTAAATTGCTTTACTGGTTAAAAAATCAACTAAAAAAGGCACCCATAAAATTACTCAGTGGATGCTTAATTAGCAAAACATGTAACAGTAGGATTTTTTAATGTGTGTTTGTTTTTAATCCAGACCACTTGATTTTTTCCCCTCTTAGTAATTCATAGCAATAACAAGTTTTCCACTGGTTTCAAATGCAGTAGGATCAGGGCCTCAAAGATTAGCCAGTTCTGGAGCTGATTCTACTGCTGTTTTCAGAGATTAAAAGTTATTAAATACATTCATTTATTTTGAAGTAAGACCTTTGCAGATTTATTGAAATGACATGCATAATACATTATCAGCTTTTCATATTTTATTTAATGGTTTTTGTCATTTTCAAAAAATGCTTTGAAAATAAAATCAAGGAGTACTAAATACAGGTGGAATTGTAAAGCTTTTAATGTCGGCTGAAGTGAATTCTGTTGAATTAAAATGGGTGCTACAAGATAAGAAAGTTGTTAGAACCAGTTTTTTAGAGTACAATAGACTGCTGCGAAGTTAAAGAAAAAAAAATGTTCTCTTTTATTAAGGAGAAATTTTAAATGCTGTTTTTCTGTCTCTGTGGAAATCTCTATGATGACTTTGATATATCTTTATTATGATGTATAGGCTATATAAAAACATCATTTAATAAAAAAGGCATTATCATTTTGGGGTGGTTTTAATTAACATTTTCAGATAATTGAGACGTTTTCTGTGCTTGTGCCAGATACTTATAGTTAATACCAAAAGATTTTATTCTAATAACACTAACTACAGCTGAGAGTGAACGCCAGTGAATTCTCAATGGCATTGTGGAAAACTGCTCCAAAGGCACAGTAAATGTATGCATTTAGTGTTTTAGGGGAACAGCAGTGCAATTACTGTATAACCCTCACTTACCAACCATTTTAACCTCAATTTAATGCATGTGGCAGCTCTCCCGGAATGACCTTGATGCAGCACTGAATGTTTTGCATTTTTTAACAGGCTGAAACAGATACAAAGAAATGTAATCCCAGTTCATAGGCTATTATATCAAAGCCTTATTTAACATTTTATAAATTGTATTTATAGAAAGCCTCCATCTATTTACAGTATATTAACTGAAATCCCTTTAGTAAAGCTGGAGCACTTTTGGTACTGGGCTGAGCATCTGATCAGTTATTAGTTTGTACATGGAGAGATGCTATTTAAAGGCTTACAGTGTCCCTTGAAGCAAATTGTACCCTCAAGCTAAAACCTGACACATTGCAAATAATACATAGAATACTCTGTATAGTTTTCAGTGGCAGACTGCTCTTTCTGAGATCCCTCAGTTGTAGGAGCCAAACTTTTGTTGATTGGTACCTTTGAAAACTTCAAATGCAGTACAGTGCTATCAGTGCAATGGAGGAGCTGATCTCAAAGTCCACTATTAAAACTTCCCTCAAGGACATTTTCATTAGAACTTTGTACATGGACAGTTCAAAAGATTTGGCTATTGATTTTTGCTCACAAGTCTTCTCTCTCTTCTTGTATTGTTCAACATTTTGACAGAATTTCAAAAACCACAAACTGTGGCAGCAGAAGATTCCAGCAGGTATCTTATGCTGTTCATTTGATTTCTTCTGGCTGCATCCTTCCTGTGTCCTTGTCAACACCAAAAGGAGAGGAGCCATCTTAGAAGATTTGCTAAAAGGCAGAAGCAATTTCACAGCAATCTAAAAAAAATCTGACCTTTCCACGTACAGAAAATGTCTCTTAAGTAAATAACTTTTTTTAGCTGTAAAATTTTGCTGAGACATTCATTTATCAAAAGCACAGATAAAAATCACTCTCTGTTTATCTCTTCACCATTTAGAAATTACACTAAAAAGAGTCGACCACCAATGCATGTGCAGTAAAATGTCTCTAGCAAACAAGATAATTTTATTTTAAAATAGATCAGTTGATTTAAAGTTTGTGATGCTAGAAGATGAGCAATTAATTACTGCCATCTGCACTTCCTATCTTTACTCCTATTATCATCATCATGGACACTGTGTAATGAAGTTCATTTAGCCTCAACTGCATTTCCAGGATATATAGTAGTTCAAAATTAATAGGATTTATGAAGAAGTTAATGAATGAGCAGTGTGATTATTTCTGTTTAAGGAAAAGCATGATCTACTTGATCTTTATGAGAGATATTGCAGGTCTTTTAATTGCTAGGTGCTTACATACTACAGTGATGGTTGACAAGGCTGACATTTTCTCACCTTTCACTTGATTTCACTGAGCAAATTCGAAATAAAAAGGAAATTCATGATAAATATCTTTTCTAAGCTGGGAGTAACCACTCTTGCCATTGAGATTTGTTACAGCTTTTGCAGCAGTTTTCTCATATATTTTAATCTATTCCATTTGATTTTATTCACACTCTGTATCATCCCTCTTCATGTGACTTCTGAAGTTTCTGATTTTTCATTATTGGAACCATTCTCTGCACAGAGCAGCTTCAGTTTTAACTGTGGTGTGAGAGATCTTTTGGAAAGTGAACTTTGAATGTTAGTATCAGGTTCATAGATACCTTACTTAGTAGCTTGTTGCACTGAACAGATTACTGTGGTCACTGGATCATTAAGAATACCAGGTTACTCTTTGAACAGATTTTTATTAAAAGTTTTTAAAAGATACAAGATCCACATAAATAAATTTGGATTGTTGCTAACTGTTAAGCTATTTTTTCATTCTTTTCTTCAACAGTAAATCAGGATGCTTATTTTTTGATCCTTCTTTAATATGTTTACATTCTTTAAACATTCTATGTGATTAGTAGTAATTTTTATTATTAAAAGTACTACACAGGTTCTTTGGGATGGATTTTACAGTATTATAGTGAAAAAGACAGGAAGCCAGATTCAGAGGCAGATACAGTATGAGGGTTTTGTAAGAACCTTAGCATCAGATCTGCACTGCACAAAATTGTTGTCAACTATGTACATTTTGCACTCTGGGCCACTTGAATCCAAAATACAAAGTGGTAAAATCATCTTCTTGTTTTCAGAAAGAAGCTCCAAGTTTTCCTCGTCTTCTGTGCCTTCATGACAGTCTTTCAGCAGCTCATTACACAGTCCTTGCCTTTGTCTTCTGGCAGAGGGTCTCTCTGGACTGGAGACAGAGGAATACAACTTGGAAGGCTTACTATTCTTTCAGATAGTAGTTGATGAGTTTTCTGATTCTGCTTCTTTGTTTATCCACTGTATCTTTCCCAGCCTTTTATCTCAATTTGCGACAGAAGTTGCTCCAATGTCAATTTGCAAAGCTGTTGATTATACTTGAATCCACAGCCTGTAATTTCTTCTTTTTAAGTGACCGTATCTATAAAGTTTCGTAGGCAACACCTAATTATATTCTTTAAAGTTCATTACGCTATCAAGATAGTACTGAAGAGATTGAGTTAATTTAGAGTTAATTCAGACTTTTCCCTCTCTCTCTTAGTCTTTAAGTAGAAGGCAGTGAGGAGGGCATTTCATTCAGCTCATTAGTTGCAATGAAGTATATTTGATTCAGCCTGTTCATTAAAATTTGGCCTTTTCAAGAGAAAAAAAATAAGCCAATAAGCAAAAAAAAATACTATACTTAGAGCATTTTATGATTTTATCATAAAATTACATCTTTTCCATATAGAGCTCACTGTTTTGTTAGAGATTGAAATATCATTCTAAAACTCTGAGCAAAAATGTGCAGTAGCTTTTCTTTTGAACTGGGGAAGGACAAATAAAAACAAGTCTAAAATTCTCCATCTTCTAAGCCAAATTAAATTACTTCTTCTCTTCAGAAACTGTGATAATAATATCTTCAAATTATTCATAGTTATTTCATAATATAAATATCTCTAAATTTCAGACTTGGTAATTGTATTTCTAGTAAATTTGGAATCCCCGTTTTCCATGGTGGATAAAAGGAAGAAGCTTATTCTAGTTATCCAGGAAAGCAATACATTCATAGTTACTGCATCTGGATTTACTAGAAAGCAATGTTAGGAACTGTAAAATACCCCACACTGTTCTTTCCCAATGTTACTCTTGTAGGTAAGCAGGGAGATGGTTTTACAGATGAGTATTTATCTTATTTTTCATGCTCATAAATATTTTTAAAATTTTATGAGAATGTGTTTTTGCAGAGGCTGTAGAGTAAGCAGACAAACAGGATAGTGGTTGATGGCTCTCTTGGCACTCAGGGAACACAAGCTGTGCTCCAAGCAGATTCATGCTCATATAATCTTTCTAAATGCCCTTACCTTTGCACTGATACAGGCTGTCATTGACAACATTTTCCTGTGTGGAAGGAGGCTGGAATGAAGATACTTTGTTGAATTTTATCTGCCTATTTTCATGCTAAATTTTTGTCCTCTCAAGTGATCTTGGGAGTTTTTTCTTAGCTTCTGATCCATTAATTCTAAAACATTTTGACAGAATATTGTAACTTAATGTACACACTAACATGGGTTTGACACAATGCACCTTCCTGTGCACATACACCTCTCAATTGCCATTAAATTTAAGGATAGTGGAAAAAAATGCAACAAAACCCCATCCATCAGGTGTCAGTTTGTGCAAAGAGCTGTGAAGTCATCATCATAGCAGTAACAAATGGCTGTAAAAATACCATATGACTCCTCTTCCTGCTTTCTTGGTGGGCACAGAACTGATGCAGAAGGATTGGGCTGCAAACCAAGAAAGCGTATAAACAAATTCCACTCCCATTTGGAACTCAGATATCATAAAATGCTGTCAGGAAGAATCAACTGTGGGAGAATGGAACAGAATTGTTTAGAAGGGGAAAAAGGACAACCTAATAAAAGATAAAAACAGGGAAAGGAAGAATGCAAAAGTTAAGAGTTTCAAGAGATGGGGTTCACCACTTTATTCCAAATTCAGTGAAGGTGAACTGGCAAAAACCCTAGTGATTTTAGTAGAGTTGCAGCAGAATTAAACTACTCAAGTAATTTGAACAAATGAGTTAAAAGCTTACTGACAACAGGGATGTCCTAGAGGGAAAAAAATTGCTCTCTACAGGAAAGAAGTGTCAAATCATTTTATTTGGATTAATATTACCCTCCTTTAATATTCCATATAGTGAAAATACTAAGAGCTAGTTTATTCCCTTGTTTAAAAAGATTTTATTTGGTCTAAGAAGTCAATGAAAAAAATTCCATTGACTACAACAGGCATTAGCTTGGCTTCAGATAAAAGAGAGGAAGGTGAGGAGATATTTTTGCCTTAAGTTAATAGGTGAGCAAATAAGTACTACACATCCACTATCTGCTGATGCTACTGATGATTCACTTCAGAAATTGGCTCCTAAAGCCTAGCAGTAGTTCATTGATCACTTTAACCAAATTATCAATATTTTCACCTTGTAGATTACATTTGCATAGATTCCAAGCTCTTTTTCACTATTCTCAATCAAGTTTATTAATTATGTAATCTCTGAAGTGCTAAGGAAAAGCTTATGTTCTTTTATACTGGCTTGAATCTGGGCAGAGTTCTCAGTTTTGTTATTGGGACTGTAAGACGTCTAATATTATTCCACTTATTTCAGCAATTTCCCTTGATAAAGCTAGGCATCAAAATGGTTTTCTTCTTTCAAGGAACATATTTGAGTTCTAGACTTCTGGACACGCCTGTCTCTTATCACAACAGCCCCATTTTACATATTCTAGAAATGCAGAAAATGGAACCACAAGGGATGCCAAGAAATCAAGATGTCCACTTCATGTCTCTATATTAAGAGAAGATTAACTGTGTTGGTGATGGCCTTGGCAAATATTTGTCTAATTTGACCTTTCAAATCTCCAGTAGTGGATATTCCATTGCCTCCATTTCTTACCAAAGGAAAACTTTCTCTTAAAATAAAACTTCATTAACTTTTAAGCTCCTTACTACTTGCCAGAGCTACTACCATCCTTATTTTTCACTGGACCCCTGTCAACTTAACAGCACAGAGGACACAGTAGACAAAGCTTTAAAAATGCCTGCTGCAGTGGAAGTGTTATGTTTGGAGTTTTCACTCCCATCCGATAGACTGTAAGAGCATCATGCTGGGCGTGTGTTGCAGATGTTCAGCTTGTGACCTGCTGTAACCATTGTGTTGTTCTTTATTGAAACTGTTGCATCTGTCTGGGCTTTCCAGAGTGTATTCAAGTTAATTGTTTCTCCTCAAATAGGGGCTCTTAGGCTTCCTTAATTAGATGCTATATTTCATATCTTATATGCAGTTTGACAGTCGTCTGTATGACAAGCAGGTCTCCCAACACATTTGTGGTTCCTCTTTGTTGAAAGCTTTAGAGAAGCACTCCTTCTGTTCCATCAATCAGCTGACAAAACTGATTTGTACTGATCTGCTGAATTATTCTCCATTCACATCTCTTAACAGCTATGATATAAGTATGGTTTTTCTACCAGTACTACACTCAACTTCCCACTATTTCCTGTGTCTGCTGCTTATTTCTGAGAATGGCTTGTGAGATAGTGGTGCAAGTCCTAATAAAGTAGGGTACAGGATATTTGCTGTGTCTCCTATGCAGAAGTTTTATTGTGGAGGGTAATGGCCTCTCATAATTTTCTTAAGCAAGTTCTTTCTTTCTCCTCTGCTGATAAACTTTCAGGGTCAAGGTGCTTCTTTTCTTCAAGTGGTGTTTCTGAACTGACAAATCCCTCTGTACTACAACAAGCACATAAAAGCTTTGAGCACTTTTAGGAAGGCACAAAAGCCAGGAGGAATCAAAAAAAAAACCCAAAATTGAAGACTATGTATCTTCTGTTCTGAGTAAATGTAACCTAAGTAGTCCAAGCTGCTCAAGCCTGTGGAGAGTCAAACTAGAGTATATTGTAGCTGTATTGTGGCTGTGATATTGCCAAATTGATAGTATTTAGGAAGAGTGTGTGCTCTCTTAATACATCATTTACTTTTGCATTATTTATTTTTATTAGCCTCATTCTAAAATTTCTAGGCACAATATTAGAGCTACCTGCTTCCATATTTAAACTAGATCATGGATGCTGGAAGAAAAATGTGTAAATTAGAGTAGAAATGTAGGCTTGATATTGTGCTCTTCCTCATTTGGTGACATTTTTTTAAGTGAAATCCCTAAGTCATCTGGCTTGACATCCTGTACTATCTTTATAAATTTTGATGCCAGCTGCACAACCACAAGCACTTGAGACAGAGGAATACATCCTTAGACTATAGATGCTTTGTGTTGAGATGAGATGATAAGAATTATTACTAACATAAGTGCCATATATTTTCTACTTCTTTGCATTTGGGCTTAATACAGTGACAAATTCATTCTCCATTTGATGACTATGAAGATTAATTCATAAGCAGTTTATCTCTGGAATCCTTTTTCAACATGATATAAGGAAGAGTGGTAACATGCCCAGTTAGCATTACTCACTAGTGACAATTTGAGCTAATTTCAATTTCAGCTATTAATTACAGCTATAATTTTTCACTAAATTTGTTAGCTGACAACCAATGTTTTAATTAAATGTTATCACTATTTTAAATGAGGTATGAAAGGCATGATGGTCAGACACATGATGCGCACAGACTCAGAAACTTTCAAAAATATACAAAAAGGATGATTGTGTTAAAGTCAGTCAATAAATAAAAGACTGACTTAAAGACCACTGTGAGATATCTGTCTCTCTGGACACTACAAATAAAGTCTACACATTAGAACATAAGTACCAGCAAAACTGCAATCAACACATTTCTGCCTCACAGTGCTTTTCATGGACATTTGCTTCACTGAACTAGAACTCAGAGTGTGATTTGAAATCTTTCCAACTAAAAAGTTATGGGATGGCTTTTTCCTCTTAAAAGCCATCAGGGACAATAAAAATACTTCCTTTTTTCTAACTCTATTTGGTACCATGCTAGATATGATTACTAGTTGTCTGGGAATTCCATTCAGGCACCTGTTTCACATAAATGAGGATTGGAAATAGAAAGTTTCACAGGTGGAGTTATGACCTCTACCACATTCAGTAGGATTTTGCACAACAAACAAATTATTTCTTTACCCCAACACAATTTTCTGGACAAGACTTTAATTTGCAGAAGCATAAAAAATAATTGAAGAAAAGGAAAGAAATTTTTGGTAAAAGGTCTATCTTTTGTGGTTTTTAATTTTGATTCCATTCTTTCTTCTGAAATTTTGGAAGGTTCTTTGCTATTTACAAAGTCTTGGCTTAGGAATGAAGGGGAAATGAATTAATAAATTTATTGACATCTCTTCCACTTTCCCCAGCTTTTGCAATTTCCAGAGTGATGCTCATCATCCTAATGCATGAGTGGTAAACCTAAAAATGTGGTGGAATGGGTCAGCTCAGGTGACACTCAGGGAAATTATGCTTACTGGAATGATTGCGTATTTCAGGCAGGAAAATGACAAAAGGCATTTATCCTTTTAGAAAATACAATAATTTGAGAAAAAAAAATTGGTATTGCTATGTCACTGAATATTTATCCCTGCAATATATAAATAGTTCATAGAGTTATTTCAAAGGTAATATGAGCCCATGCCCTGCTGTGACCAATGAGTCAATACATGTTTTGTTTGTAAGAGTAAATGATTAATTTAAATCTTTAGTTTCGATTTTATGTAATTAGTAAGCAGGAGAAAATTTATATTTTATAAGATTGACTCATTAGCAACAAGAATAATCTGTCCTATAAATTCTTGTTGAACTTGCCAAGACAAAGTATTTCCTTAGAATGTAGTAGCAGTTAGCTTTTGGAAGTCACAATCATCATGAAATATTTAAAATGTGAGAAATACAGTAACCAGAAATTTTAATTATTTGTAGCTGCAAATCCACCAGGGGATTGTGCATAGTGTATTTTTTAAAAAATGCCTGTGGTCATTTATTTTCCCTACTTTGAGACAAATAAATTTTTTGTCCATACAACGTGAAGAATTGGCAAGTCAAATGTCCCATCTGTGTCAATAAAGCAAATCAAGAAGAACAAGAAATCTATGTCCAAAACTTTTTGCATAATACTTTCCAACTTCAAGCTTTGGGAATGCAAACAAGAGCAGTCTAGTATTCTGAGTGCAAGTGCATTGTGTAGAACTGCATTAGCTCTGAAGGTAATTTAAATGAAGTTAATAAGTAGAGGTTGAAAGAGAACATGAAAGTTGTTGGCTGCAGCTGATGTCCTGTTTGCATTCTCATGCCAAACCAATTCTTCTGGTGAAAATAGCTGAGCAGTTATTTGTGCTGGTATTCACACTTTTTATAACATAAACTAAGTGCCAGTTCTTTTTGAGTATGATGAGAAATAATTCATAATGCCTCTGTCAGATGATTGGAATACATACATATGTATTAAATCAGGAAGTGTACTTGCAAAAATTGAAGAATTGTTTTAAGTATCAAGAGATTCATAAATGTCAGGAATAAAATTCAATTGTCTCCAGCATTTCAGACATGAGAAAACCCACTGCAAATTTGCCATCATGCCTGGAGACCAGAGAGTGTCCTTGTCATTTTCAGAATTAATCACAGGAGCTTGACACACTTCTAAGTTAATACTATGAAAAAAGAGGAACTTTGTTAAAGTAAATTTATTTTCATGTTTAAACATTACAAGCTTGAATTTAAACTTTAACTGTCATTGTAGAGAAGTTGAATAAAACCTATCTCTGTCAGCAGATCCATCATGATTGACTCATTGTCTTGAGAGTATTGCCATTGTTATGATAACAACCAGTCCCTGTCCCAAATAACCTACAATGGAGAAGAGAGAAGTCAAAAGTAGGAGACAAAGGTAGAATAAATGCTACAACTAGAATAGATATAATTCTAGAATGGTCTTACAGGATTTTTTTTGTGTGTGTTCTGAATTTAATAGTGAAAAGGGCTATAGTGCAGGAAAAAACTTAAGGGAAGGGATCTTCGGTGAAAAAATAGGAAGGAAACAATGCTCAGAAAAGATGGAATGTATAAAATTAAGATATCAAATTTAGAGAGAAGAAAAAGAGCAATATCATCATCTTTGCAGATGGTTCATTCAGAACCAGAGACATTTATCTCCACAGCCATAGATTTGCAAATTATAGAACTAGAAACATTAAATAGGAACAGTAATATGGATTTTTTTTCTAATATCACAAATAGCTGGCTACACTATGTCAACAGCATGTAATCATTAACATTTTTCTTCCTACCAAGTCTAAATTATTTTCCTTAAGTAATTAAGCAATTTATTTTGAAGCATGACAGAGTTCTCAAAATTCAAGTAATCCCTGTATGATCACAACTAGGTGCAAAATGCAGTGATTTTTCTGTTTTCTGGACTCTTGTTGCAGCAAAACACATCCATTTATTCTCTATTTGGAATTTGGTGTGTGGAGGTTTTTTTGTTTATTTTGTTTTTGAGAGAAAGACACAGTGAGTGAGCACATCTTGGCTTCATTGCCCGTGACCTGGTAAATCAAGTGAGCAGGACACAAACCAGCTCTTTGCTATTTGCATTCTGGATCTGAATAAAGCACTCTGCATTGTTTTTGTAACACAAATAGCTGTTCAGGAAAAAGGATCATAATTATTGATAGAAAGGTCTACTGGATATTTTGTATTTCTCATCTCTTTTGTATTTCACAGCTGAAGCATTGGTAATTTTGGACTTTTCCCTTGTGATTTTGAGAATGAGATGCAGTGATGCTAAGTACAGCTCCCACTTCTGTGGGTTTTGAGACTTGTTTACCTTTTCTTTGTTACTGTGTTTTCCTCTGCAACTGTACAATAATTTTTGCATGCACAATGAAAGAATAATTATAAAATTCACATAGAATTATGGTTCCTAAGGCCCAGTATTTTGAGAGCCAGGAGGTACTGTGAGTGGTTTATGATTACATTTACCAACAGCATGACAACACACACTTCAGTGTATTCATAGGAAAACATAATCAGGTAGCCAAAGGAGGACAATTATCTTTCATACTAATTGGCAAGTTCCTTTTAACCTTTAATTAACTGTGAATTTTCAGTCGGTCTGAATAGTCTTGTTAGGCATCTTGCTGGTAGAAGGTCATGGAAATATCTTTTCTCCTGATTGCACAGATGCACTATAAATAAAATATAGGTGCACATACAATATATAAGGTCATAATCCTCATTTGCACTTTGAAGTGCATAAAGTATGGAGATATTGCACTGCTGAAAGCACTGGTGCTACCAGGAGTTTTTGCTTGTAGCTTCAAAAGAAAATTCAAATAGATTTTGCATTCTTGGTTTGTTTCTCTTGGCACATTTTTGATACAATCAGCAGCAGTTACTTGAAAGGCTCAGAACTGATTAGCATAGAGCCTAATATGCCTTCTTTAGATGCTGTCCTACAGAATATTCCCTGCAGAGCAAAGGTTAAGATGCAGAGAAGAAACAAAACACCGTTCTCTTGAGTGCTGAGTTATTCAGCATTCTACAGGCTGCTACTCCCTTTTGTTGGTTGGTTTATTACAGAAAATACAAGAAATGCTACATTTTAAAAGCATTCTTACTGCATTATTTCTGCAAACACATATATTGACAGTGCAATATGCTCCTATTAATATGGATTTGTCACACAGACTGATATATACCTGTAAATTAAATATCTAGGCATATGGTGGCTAGAAAAGGGTATTGGGCAAGGCTAGAAAAGGGTATTATGGTTTGGATCAAAGCCCCTTGTGACACAGCATTTTGCAGGTATACAGGCAGTAATAACAAGTAGGACCTTAGACCATTCCAGTCATAGGGGTTACATTGATTTGTTTCCTGATTAAATAAAGCAGGTAGCAGAGCAATATGCATTATGCATTGGATGAGTAGCAGTTGGTTTCCAGCCTTGGTCAGGTTCCAGTTAAAAGGAGGTGAGGAATCCTCTGACAATGGTTATTGAGTTCTTGGTGTCCATTTGGTTTGTGATTGATTTTTTCTTTCAAATTTTATGAACATTATGCAGATAACTGCATTTATATATACTTTTTATATATAAAGTTTGTGATTGATTTTTTCTTTTTCTTTTAAATTATATGATCATTAGGCAGATAACTGCAATTATATATACTTTTTATATATAAATACTGCTGAAATTAATTTTTGTGTACTTTTAAACCTTTTTCCTAGTCAGATTCTACCTCTGAGATGCTGCCTAGTTCTTGTTTGAACATCATTCACATATGTATTCTTTCTTACCATACATTGAACTCTACAATATCCCATCAACAGGTGACCATCTCTTTGTGTCAGAGTCTTTTCTGATTACTCAAGTAAAGAAGAAAATGAATATGTGCAATATGTTTCCCAATTGCTGTTTCTTACGGATTCACACAGACATTGGACAGAAAAGATGATCCAGCTTTAATACAACTCTGTGAAAGCAAAAATTTGAAGTCAGGCTTTTTTATACATGTCCAGTGATCTACCTCTTCTCTCCTCTGTCTCACATACTGTATTCATAATCTACTAAAAAATAAGGCTCTTTCACCTCATTATATTCAATACAAAAATATTTTGATGAAGAGAGAGCAGTTGCTTGATAGTACCAGAACTGGTAACCTGTTCTTCAAGTGCTGCCATGGAAAAATTGCTTTCTTCCTGTGTGTTGAGTAATGTTAGTGACAATGTGAACAATAATTCTTTGAAATAAATACCGGTTTAGGATGTTTTGTCTCTGCAAAATATATCAATTGCTCTATATGTTTATATTAATAAAAATACTGTATTACAAAAGTTAGATAAACAAAATTGGTTTTAATAAAGCAGAACCACAAGGGGACTGGAACTTGCCTGTGAGGTGTAGAAGGCATGGTTTGACCACAGCAGGTCCTACTGATACTGTCTATATGTTGGTTTTCTTTGAAGCATAACGTACCTAGAAAACCAAAAGGAGAAGTGCATGACTAGACAATCTTCTTTGCCTTTGGAATCCAGGCTACTATTCAAAAAATGTTTTGTCTACTAAAGGCCAAATGGCTGATAGTGTGAAGGCCATTTGCACAACCTGCTCAAATAAGATGACTTGATCCTATGCTGTAGGCTGTCTTCCCTGCTCCTGCAGTGTTCATGGCAGTTTTAGAACAATCTGAATAGGGACATGCATTGGGCTAATTTAAGGAAAGAAGCATTTCTGTCAAGAGAAAACATGTTCCAAAATTGCATACTGAGTGAATTAGATATTTCCCTCATAGGCAGAAGATGCCTTGAAAATAGCACATCTTCTCAGCAGTAGATTAGGAAGGAAACACTCATTCTCACTGGAACCCTGGAGAGAGGGAAATAAAACATTTTCAGAAATTGCTAAATTTGCTTTCTTGAATTTCTTGTGATATGACAGAGTAGATCATTTTGCCTATGCTTACTTTGATGAATGTCTTTTCTTACATGTAGTTCCAATAAAAGGTAAGATTATTCACTTAGGCAAAAAGCACCTTCAGTATGCCAGATAGACATACAAATAGAAGAATTTGTCACCACCTAGCAGCATTATTTTACAGGTTTTCCTTTGAAAAGTGTGTAGGACGCTTTAGAATTCTGACTACTAGGCTGTAACTAATATGAAGCATTTTATCAGTAATTTCAGTCTTTTTTCAAACTAATAGCTTCCCAAAAAAAACATAGAGATAATGAACAGAGTATTCTTGCCACATCAAAGATAGTATGAGGCTGATTGCTGTAGTGGTTCAATGGAATACTTGTATGGCTGGAAGACCACTGCATTGGCCTTGAGGGTAATTATTTCTCTGACCTTTGCCTAAGCTTCTGGGGATGTACTAATTTTATGGCTTTGTAGCATTTGAAAGGCTGAAACTATAGCTAGAAAACCAAGCACTGTCATTTTCCACTACCCATGTAGCAAAATAGATTGTAGAGAACAAGTTCATTCACTTCCATGAACAGTATTGTTTGACCCTTATTAATTCCTTCCAAGGAAACATAGCATACATGCCTAAGGGTCTGATGATCTCTCTTTCCAGTGATAACAATTGTATGTACGCATGTGAGAGCTAAGAATTGTGTTTGTAACTTAGAATAGTTGCTGATATTTTACATGGCATGAAAATAAATCAAACTTTTTCCTTTCTTCCTGTAAAAACTCAAGTGACAAATGTGGTCATTTTATCTCAAAGGTGACTTGGCTTCCACAGCAATCCATGCTTACTGTGGATCACCTTGAGAGTTTAGCACATTGTTGCTCCATCACCTAAAACCCCAAGACCTGCTATAGGTCATGGTAAGACATGAACAAAAGGGTGGAAGATGCCTATGTTTTTTGCTGCACAAAGATTGATAAACAGGAACATATAAATCATGTTTAGATGTTCTCAGCTCTGAACTACATCATAGTTAAAACAATCCCATCTCTCCTATAAAATCAATAGACTTAAAATGCATCAAAGAACAGCAGCAGTTTTCAGCTTCCAAATGTGTTGAAATGTGTTTTCTTCTTATATATGATTCATCTTTGTGGAAATACCCCTGACAAAATTTATCTTAAGTGAGAATCTAAAAATAAATTGAAGTTTTTGCTAAGTGTAGATTAAGCATAAAGCTTTCAGGAAAAAAATGTGATAGTTACTTCAGTACAAATTTTTGTTTCAGGCCCAAATTATGAAATTTTTAAAAATCAGAGAGAGGGAGCTGAATGAAAGATAATTTGAAAATCAGAATAATGTAGTCACCTATTACTGATCTTGCTTTTGTCACTGGAGGTACATGGTAGTGGATAGCTTTCTTGAGCCTAAAATATGGTTATGTGATAAAAGGATAAACAGTCTGCACTCCTTTAGGAAGCAGTTGGTCACACAGCTTCTGACTGTAGTTTAGTCTTTTCTAAAGAAGATTTGCTGTCTCTGTTGTCATGCAGTGATGTCAAAGTGCCTGCCCCTCACAGGGGCATGTTCTGTGAGCTGTTGCCAAGACATTGTGAGGAGTCTAGAAGATCACTGATTTCTATCCAGGATGTCCAGTGCTACTGAAAAGTTATTTCCTTACAATATGAAGTAGTTGGGAAGCAGATTTGAGTCTTCTCCTTTGACTCATCTAAACTGATGGAGTTAATATCTCCTGTTCAGGTCAGTAGCTTCAGGTTGGAGAAGTATTCATCATGTGGAGTACAGTAGAGAAAGTGTAAAATGTATAAGAGGATCAAAAAAGATTACTTCTAAAATAGTGTAGCTATTAAATCCTCTCTTCCCTATAGTGAAAACCCCCATAGGATCTGAGAATGTTTTTACATTCAGTTTTCCTCCCCTGGGGCTTAGCCTCCTATATTTCTCCTTTGAGGGGAGATATCATGTTGAATGTAAACAAGTAAACCGCTGCTGCTGCAAAAAAAGAGAAGATAATTCTGTAAATAAAATGTGTTACAGCCTAAAGTAAACAACCGGAAATAATTTAGTCAGACTGATTTTCTAACTCCTCTTCATGAAAAAGAAATCCTTAAAAATTCAGAAAGCATCAAACACCAGGTCAAATATCATCAGGTGGTTGGGTTCACTTTTCTCCTGGTCTGTGTGTAAGGGTTTGAGTGTTGTGAACTAATCGAATGATCATTTGAGCCATTTTATTTGCCTGTCACTCTAAAAGACTGGCTGGGAATGCTGCAAAATGCAGGTGCAAGCTGAAAATTAATGAATTATAAGGATTGGCAGTGATGGTTTGTGAAGCATCATTTGTTGGGTACAGCTATATTAATCAGCTTTGTTACAGCTTGTTTTCTGTGTTAGAACCATTTCTTCACTTTATTTCATATTCAAATAAAATTCCTCTCAGTCAAAGTAGCACTTCTTTAATTTTCTTTGGAAGGATCACACTTTCATTACATATATGCAGCTGGGTTAAAAATATTTGAAGATGCTAATATATTATTACAATAGAAACTTTATTTTAGAGAAGTACATTTTCTGACACTATGGATGTTTCTTATATATGAAAGTAAAAGTAGAACCCTTTTGCCACAGTAATCTGAAGTTGATGTGGTTGATCCAACCTACGACATCCATCAGTTTGCTTCCTATTTGTATTCTGTATCATGCAGTCTAAAAAGCTAGTGCTTACAATTTCAGGCACTGGAGTTTGTTGCCAAATAGCTAAGCCTGATTGTTTGCTTTTATGTTCTATGGCTGCTGTTGTGAAGGACTCCACTCAGCTGGGAGTGTGTGAATGTGATGCACTCATTAAGAGAGGGACACAGTGAGAAATGCTTCATGAAATACTCTCTGTGCCAGCCTTTGGCTCTGATAGGACTCTCAAACTTTTTTGAAGAAATTATTACTCCATATTGTGAATTTCACTGGCTGCTGCTTAAATACACAAAGATAACTCATGAACTCTCTCTGTATTATCCCATCTCCCCCAGTGCCCTAAAGCAGATACCATCTTCTGCTG
Source organism: Turnix velox (assembly GCA_013400935.1). Classification (NCBI taxonomy): domain Eukaryota; kingdom Metazoa; phylum Chordata; class Aves; order Charadriiformes; family Turnicidae; genus Turnix; species Turnix velox. The sequence continues at coordinate 424,315 of VZTY01007444.1, forward strand.
CAGACTTACAAGCACTAGAACCAGTTGTCATAAGCCAAGCCTGGTGGAGTGTCCCTGATGGAACTGTTCAACCAAGCTCAACATCATGCTTGTGAGAACTAGACTCAAACCACAGAACTTTTGGAGGCAATAACATCTTTTTTCACCATGAGAGTGATGAAACACTGAAACAGGTTGCCCAGATAGGTGATGGAGGCCCCCTACCTGGAGACATTCAAGGCCAGGCTTGATGAGGCTCTGAGCATCCTGATCTAGTACAGGATGTCCCTGTTTACTGCAGAGGGGTTGAACTAGATGACATTTGAAGGCCTTATGGAAATTATGATTCTGTGATTTGGAAATGTTCAATTTGTGATAAAGCGGAACTGTTAGCTTAGAAAGACCAACTGTATTTAGAGTAGGATAATTATGCCTATATAGTCTCAAGGTAATGAAGCTGTGCTAAATTCTCATAGGCTTGAAAGTAGAGAGAAAAGTCCCACAGCATCTGAAATGGCATTTGTTTTCCTCCACAAACACTGTGAACTTGTAGAAATATAAATGAATCATTCCTCTGCTTTCATTGCACACTTACTGTAACTAGTGATGCTGATTTTTCAAAGAGTTAGCATTTTAGAGATCAATCCATAAGAGCAAACATTTTTACTTATCTTGACTTCATCTTCTATCAGAAACACCTACTTGACCCAGCTGCAAGCTCTTTTCTATTGTAGATGGTTTGCTTGGTTTGTGATTGTTTTCCTCTGAAGCAAGCAATGTTAGGACACTTTACAGTGCTGCTGTTTTCCAACTGAATTATTAGTAGTCAGAGATGGTTTTAGAAGCTGAAGGTTGTGCCTTTTTGCTGTGCTTACCTGAGACTCCATGTGCATCCACTCAGCACTGGTGATCCTGACTAACTGTGGTTTCCTTTCTCAGAGGTTTAGTAGCCACTTGGGACTGTGTATAGAAACTTAGTAACAGTGTTGACCAATTAAAGTAGGTCAGAATGAGTTTAGTTTGGTCTCATTTTGCATTTATACCTTCAGCAAATCTCCCAACAGAAGCTAGTGATGGCAGAATATCCTAAGAGTTTACAAGATTTGTTTGAGTAAAGAAGAAAAAGCCTAAAATTTTGGGTGTCATCAACTTCTCAAGGTTTTCCTTTTCATATTTAATTTCTTCTTGCCTGTCAACAATTTTGAAATAGCACTAGGTGCACTTTTTTCTTGGAATAGTTTATTCAGTGGCATTAGNGCACCTGTGAGCATCATCTTTTAAACAAGTGCTTGCAAACTTCATGCACTCACAAAAACTTTAAGGAATGGTAGAAAGTTAAGGGGTTTATGCCATCATTCTTCTCTAATTGTGAATTACAAATCCTTTGTTAGGAAGAGTAAGCTTCCAAAGCCTTATAAATAATAAAATCTTCAGTTGGGCTGCCAGAAAAGGCTTCCAACTGTAAAGATTCATACAAAGAAATGGAAAAGAAAATACAGATAGGAGACCACACTGCTGCACAGTCTTTGAACATATAATAATGCTGGTGCCAGACTTCCCTATCTCAGAGTGCCAAATTGGCACTTGCTGTAATCCTCCCCTTTTCTAGCATTACACCCAGCAGTCAAAAAAACCTGGAATGAGTGGAAAGTGTTGATTTAGCTCTGGGCAAGTCAGATGCCAACATTTGAAAGGAGGATAAGGAGTCAGCAAGTATAAGAGAAAACAGAAGAAAGAAAAGGAAAATGGAATAGAAAAGAGAAGAAACAGAGAAAGAGGAATAAAAACAGTGATACAAAGGACCAGAGTGCAAAAGCATATGAAAAAGAGATAATAGGAAAGGAAATTTACTATGTAAGTAACAGTTAAATTTTTGCCATCAGTTCCTACAGTGCATAAAAGTGACAGAGCCATTTTCTACCTTGAGTATGCAAATACTGGTAGAGAGGTGTCCTAGGTTAGGCCCAAAAGGCCACTCTGAATGACAGATGCCCACTCTCCCTCCACCCCCCCAAAAGGGAAGAGAGAAGGGATAAAGAGATTTCCCAAAAAATTTCTAAACTACTTTGTGTGTGACACACCTCTTAATGCTCCACTGCATCACCGTTCTGTGTGTGACATCTTTGTTCAGCAATCACTTTACTATGATATTCTACTCTCTTTTGAAATTGAGGTATTAATTCTGGGCAGGTGGCTGTTATTTGAAAAGACGAGGCAAGGAATAGAAAAAAACCTTTCAGTAGTTTTCTGCCACTGTTGTGTTTGACAAGGGAAGACTTTACAGGTGATTGAAATAGGGTTTTTTTGCAGGAAATGGTAGTATTCCAGTCATTTCCTGCATGCAGATGACATGCATCTGCAGCTGTACAGTATTACTTGCTGCAGTTTCAGGGAATTCAGTGATTTCCATCCATTCAGATTGCTCCAAACCACTGCACTATTCCTCTCTCCAGCATTTTAGAGCCAGACTGATTTGCCCTTTTCACAACGGAGTTGCCAATGGCTTTGCATATTACAAGCTGTTTCTCACGTTTATTGTTAGACAGATATTTGGGAAAGGACCAAAATAATCATAGTTTTAAAGTACAGNTTGAGTAAAGAAGAAAAAGCCTAAAATTTTGAAATAACACTAGGTGCACTTTTTTTTTTTGAATAGTTTATTCAGTGGCATTAGATGGCAGCAACATCTGTTGAATGGTTTGATCAACTGAACTACACTTTTGTTATGAGGGCATTAGTCTTTTCTGATATATTATTGACCTCATGCTATTTATCTGATCACTTTAAACTATTTTTCCCTCTCCTGACATCCCTTTACATCATGAGCTCTTTGGTACTGGAACTGCCTTTCTCTATGTGTTTTTATAATGCCCAATGTATGGAGGCCATTATATAATATATACATATATAATANAAAGCCTTATAAATAATAAAATCTTCAGTTGGGCTGCCAGAAAAGGCTTCCAACTGTAAAGATTCATACAAAGAAATGGAAAAGAAAATACAGATAGGAGACCACACTGCTGCACAGTCTTTGAACATATAATAATGCTGGTGCCAGACTTCCCTACCTCAGAGTGCCAAATTGGCACTTGCTGTAATCCTCCCCTTTCCTAGCATTACACCCAGCAGTCAAAAAAACCTGGAATGAGTGGAAAGTGTTGATTTAGCTCTGGGCAAGTCAGATGCCAACATTTGAAAGGAGGATAAGGAGTCAGCAAGTATAAGAGAAAACAGAAGAAATAAAAGGAAAATGGAATAGAAAAGAGAAGAAACAGAGAAAGAGGAATAAAAACAGTGATACAAAGGACCAGAGTGCAAAAGCATATGAAAAAGGGATAATAGGAAAGGAAATTTACTATGTAAGTAACAGTTAAATTTTTGCCATCAGTTCCTACAGTGCATAAAAGTGACAGAGCCATTTTCTACCTTGAGTATGCAAATACTGGTAGAGAGGTGTCCTAGGTTAGGCCCAAAAAGCCACTCTGAATGACAGATGCCCACTCCCCCTCCACCCCCCCAAAAGGGAAGAGAGAAGGGATAAAGAGATTTCCCAAAAAATTTCTAAACTACTTTGTGTGTGACACACCTCTTAATGCTCCACTGCATCACCGTTCTGTGTGTGACATCTTCGTTCAGCAATCACTTTACTATGATATTCTACTCTCTTTTGAAATTGAGGTATTAATTCTGGGCAGGTGGCTGTTATTTGAAAAGACGAGGCAAGGAATAGAAAAAAACCTTTCAGTAGTTTTCTGCCACTGTTGTGTTTGACAAGGGAAGACTTTACAGGTGATTGAAATAGGTTTTTTTTGCAGGAAATGGTAGTATTCCAGTCATTTCCTGCATGCAGATGACATGCATCTGCAGCTGTACAGTATTACTTGCTGCAGTTTCAGGGAATTCGGTGATTTCCAGCCATTCAGATTGCTCCAAACCACTGCACTATTCCTCTCTCCAGCATTTTAGAGCCAGACTGATTTGCCCTTTTCACAACGGAGTTGCCAATGGCTTTGCATATTACAAGCTGTTTCTCACGTTTATTGTTAGACAGATATTTGGGAAAGGACCAAAATAATCATAGTTTTAAAGTACAGTTCATTTTCCTTGGAACTGAGGGTTTTTTTCCTTCTCTCTTCCTTTGTGCCAGAAGACGAAATCAGAAATCAGAAAGATCAGAAAGATCAGAAAAATCAGAAAATCAGAAAGAAATCAGAAGATTTCCGTTTTCCTTTTCTGGGAGGAAGGTAGGTGGATAAGGGGACGCACAGAGCTCAGTTTCTAAGTGTGAGACCTCTGGGAGAAGGAAGCAAAGTAATTGAGCAGAATTAAGCAAGCCAGCAGAACAAAGTCACATTCCATGAGGTTTTCCCAGCATGGAATAGATGAATAGTAATTAATTAAGAATTAGTGCAAGTGTAAAATGTGGTCCAGTCTGAATACTCTTCACCATGTATAAACAAAAGCAAGATGTAATATATGCTATTTAAGCTGGGTTTTATCTATAATAGATTTCTTTTAGAGCTGCAAGAACTAGAAAAATTCCTTCATGGTGAGTAAGCACTCTCACTGTTTTTCAATGAAGAATTAAACCCTTTAAGCTTTAATTCTAAAGAGATTCTAAAAGAGCTTAATTAAAGATACTTACTCCAGCTTTAAATAATGTCCACTCTCATTCTGGTAGGTTTTGTTTTTGAGGGGTTTTTTTTGAAGTCCATCTTTGAAGAGGAAAGTAATATTTTAAAGTGACAGGTTCAGTTGTTCTTTTAATGGTTTACACTATCCATATTCTTTGAAGTTTCTGATGTCTTGCAGATTTACAATTGTACCCCCTTTAGGACACTTCATTAAAAGTGGCTTGTAAAATTAAACTAGATTTGAACCCCAGTTTTTATAAGTATCCCAACTGATCAATTAAGGATAACAGACCATAGTACTTCTTCTCAAGCCTTAAAAAAGAGGAGTGTGTTATTTTAATTTCCAGTTCTATCTCTTAGTGCACTGTAAACATGACTTTGGAGGCATTTTTTGATAGTACCACACATAAAGGAAGATCATGTTTTCAATAATCTGTAGTTCCTAGGTAATTCTTCTGGAAAACCGTGAGGTAGCATAGTAGGAGATGAATAAAGATGAGCTTATAGATGTGATTCCTTGTTGCTGCTTCATTTTGAGAAGTACTGAAAATAGTTTTCTGTCTTCAGGACTGGATTGCTTTTATTCCCAGAAGACCTCAGTTGTTGATTTTTTTCCTTTTCCACATGTTTCATTTAATAAAGCTTTTACTGTGGTTTTGGATTGCCTCCTCTGTCTGTATTAGGAGATGAATGAAATAAAGAGATCAGCCACCAACTGACCACATCGTGGATTAACTGAGAGCAGTGGGGATTTATTACTTAAGCATAACTTTTGACTTCCTGAAAATTCATTCAGGCATTGGTCTTGGGAAATTCCGCCATTTGAACCTTTGTATATGCTGATATTTGGGAAATTTCAGGTGCTAGATGTTGGAGAACAGGATTCTTTCTTTTTCACCTGTCCTCTTTAATACCTTAGTCACTTGAGTTGGTTCATTTTGAGCCATATAGTATTCATGACTCTTTCTATTGTCTGCAATTGCTCAGTAGGTTTGAATTCATTGAGAACTGTGAATTTTTAGAGGTTACATTCCTTTGGAGGTTAATGTTCTGTGATTTTATGGACCCCAGGAGGTTGCAGTCAGGGAGTGAATATTTGGGCCAAGATTAAGGGAACAGCAGGAGAAATCAAGGTAAAAAGGCTTGAAACAGAGCCAGAGACCAAGACAGGAGCAGGAAGTTCAGTTGTTTAGACAAATTTAACAGTAATGCATAGCATGTCCATACATAGGGACAATCAGCTGTTGTCAAAGGAAACAAAAAGACATAAAATTTCTTTGTGTCAATACTATGGAATATTTGAAAGAATAATGGAGTGAAATTTATTTCACAAATCCATGGTTCTCAGTACTTCATATGAAAAGAAACATCATCTCATTTTCCCAAAGGGTAAGTAATTTCTTTCTGAGAATGCTTACTTGTAAAATTTTACTCCCATGAGGAGCAAAATTCTAGAGATTTAAGCATTTTTGACATTTCTTTGCTTGTGCAGCAATCCAGATCAGACCACTGGTTTGGGATTTCTGTCTGTCTGAAAGTGTGTCTGGAAGATTTGGCACTTTCATTAAAAGACTCTTTTAAAAGAGCATGTGGAAATGTAACAAAGAAAAAGTATTCAGAGTCTGTGTTTGTGGACTAGATGGAGGTTGTGACTTTGAGTTGTGGTTAGAGATAATCTTCTGTTGCCAATTAGTGGAGCTGGAAGAAAAAGTTAAATTCTTCAAGTATGCAGATCCCTCCATTGTAAAACAGGCAATGCAAGCTTGGTACAGTCCAGGATGTGAAAAAAAGCTATATGTTTAATATTTATCAAATAAATCATCCTTAGAAAAACATCATTGAAAAATAGATAGAAGAGAGTATGAAGAAAAGAGAAGTTATCCTGCCTGGGATTCAAGACATTTGAGCAGCCTATGTGGCCCCAGAGTATTAATAGAGTGGGCTGATAAAGACGATGGGCTCCCTACGAGGAACTGAGGAAGGGCATTAGGCCAGCTTCTTACACTTGGAGGATAGATGCTAAATTCAAGGTCTGTTGAGCTTTCAGTAAGCTGTAGGGAACATCTGTGTTTGTTGATAGACTGATAAGCCAAACAAGATTTGACTTCTTAGGCTACGAAAAAAAACAAGCCTGAAATAAACAACAGAACTAAAGAATACACACACACACACACACAAATGTCAGCAATATGAGTTAGGTTTTTATCTCAGTACGTATCTCTCAGCCAGCAAAAGAACTTCAATTGCCTCTAACTCAAAAGAGGCAAGATTTGTTGCTGTTGTAATGCAGTCAGGAAGGACATTGACTGAGACTGAAGCCAAGGTAATTGCCTGTCTCTGCAGAAGAACTGGGCACTACCCGATATGTTGCATTACCAACATGAAAAATATTAATACAGTGTTACAACCTTTCATTTGTGATCTCTGATGCTACTTCTGATGAGTGAAGGTCTAAGACACAAAAACTTTCCACCAAGCCAAAACTTGGCTTTGATCAAGGGATGTTTCCGCTGTCTGTATGTATCAGAATTTTGCTATAATTGGCCTTACCAATTTTGTTCACACTTCAACTGTGCAGAATATGTAGCACACCGATAACAGGCTGTCTTGTGTAACAGTATTTTTTTTTAATATATCACTCATCCTTCCTATAATAATAAGACTTTCTGCTGTGTTTTCTTCTCAAAAGTAAAGAGAAAAAATAATTCTGCCACCTGTATTGTCATTTTCTTGCCTGTCTCTTTCATTCTTTCATAGCATGACAGAGTGCAACATAACAACAAGACAGAGAGGCAAACTGCTGTTTCTCTTTATTTTAGTTTTTGCGTGGCACACTACAGTTATTCCAGACATCAGAGGACCAAAGAGGGATAAGGTTGTGCAGAGGTGATCAGAAGGAGGCAAAGGAGCAAACAAAATGACATTGGGCAAAAAATGGAGGAATAAACTGTTTTAACAGTATTTTCAAATTCTCTAAGGTTCATCATGTACCTTTTTTTTACTGTGGTAAGGATTGTTCTGTTGAAAATGTTATAATCTTAAGTTCCCCCAATTGATTGCCTAAGCTTTAAGTCTTAGTATTTAAAACAGTAAAATGTTGTCAGTTAAAGAAAATGTGAGAATATTAGCATAGAGTGAATACAACAGAAGTACAAATTCCCTACATGAACAGATTGTCACACATTAGTTTTAATTTCCAAGCACAGTAGTTTGTCTTTTAATATAAAGCAACATTCTTCTTCATGTGTGCACACACTGTCTAACAAGTTGAACTCAAGCAACACTTCTCCATTTCTCATCATTGTGCACCATACCATTTACCAAAAGATGGAATTGCTTTCCCACCTCCAAATATGTCTGAATCTTTCACAATTAAATTTTTTATCACTTCCCCCATTAAGATCAACTTCCTTTCCTCATATTAAGAAGGATGTTAAGGACTTCTTGCAATTCATTTCATCTTAAGTGTAAGTAGTCGTTTCTTATTGTTTCACAGAAGAGTTCATCCTCTGAATCTATGTAAAGGAATGCAAGAGTCTGGATCTGGTGCAGAGGCTGCATTTGAAGAGATTGTTTGTTTGTGTAGTACTGCCTTGATTAGATATCATTTATTAGATGGGTATTATGGCAGATCCAGATCCAAAAATAGAATGAGTTTCCAATTTTTTTTACTGTCTCCAGCCTTTGCTCTTTTGTGTGGAATTCCCTCAGATACACTGAGTTTCCCTGAAAGCAACCTTACTCTTCTAATTAATTAATTGTTATTATTTTAGTTCTTGCATTTACAAAAATGTTTTAATATCCGATAACCTTTACAAGATGTGTATCTATCTCAGTGAGATAAAGATGCAGTAAGAATTTTTAAATATAAAACCTTTAATTCAGTCTGACGTGACATCATGCCAAACTGTTGCTCTTTAAGAAATGTGCTACATCAGTCACATCATTATAGGATGATAGGAATAAGACTGTAATATTTAGTTAGGTTGCAACACCGAAGCACATTTGGGAATCATTTACTGGAGCTCAAAGAAGATGGATAAAAATCAATACTGCATGTTGCCTACATAGCTATTTCATTCTCCAGTTGCCAACAAGCAATAAATTGGTGCTAGAATTAGAATTCTGACATATCATTAATCAGAGGAATAAATATGAAACAGCTTGATGAACCTTGGTATAAGAAACACAATTTCAAATAAAAAGCCATCCTGTATGTGTCATTTCTTGCTAGGGCCTTATATAATTCAGCAAATTGTATCATAAATTTTGGCAAAAGGGACACGAGCTGTCAACTTAATTTTTTAAAGGGAAAATCTGAAAAGATAATATTAGTTCCACATCACACAGGGTAATCCTGCCTTTTCTTCTCTTGTATGGATTCAAATATTGCTTTCAGTAATGACACTGTAATCCTATGATGGTAGAAATGCACCTAATTTGACACTTTGAAGTTCCAGTACTTTACATCTCAGTTTTGATCCAGATGTCTGATCTGACTTTCTATCTCCTTTCAATCTGCATGGTCATTTTTTTGTTCAACCAGCATGATCAGAATATTAATGGACTGGTATCAGTAATGAATTTGGTTCATGGAAGACAAATGATATTGCTGTGAACCTCCCCAGGGGCAGAATTGGACTAATTTCTTGATGGTAGTTTTTGATGGGTTTTTTTTGCATTTGGAAGTTTGATGCTTTGAGAGATTTTTTTTCTTTCTGTGCCAGCTGCTGAGGGGCTGGGAAGGGAGGCAGTGGATGTCTGTAGTTAGGCTTAGCTGCAGTTTTCAGTCTCTTGCATTTTTTTGGTTGTCCCTCACTTCTGGGGTTGCCTTAACTTCTGCTATTTGTTTGTAAGCATTAATTCTACCCCAGTGCAATGTTTCCTTCTTTGTATGTCTTTGAAATAATCCTCTAATCCTTTCACGAAGTTGTTCCATAATTTGGGTTAAGTAAATGCACTGTGTGTATTTCTGGCCTTTCTTGATACACTGAACACTGAAAGCCCCAAGGCATTAAATAAGCAGAAAGTTGTCACAAGACAAAAATAACTACTTGCATTTGCCTGTGTTCCAAGACAATAGATGTACCCCAAATTCCCATATTTAGTCTGCCCAAGAAATGTATTGTTTGCCTTAAAGCAACAGGGACATAAGGCTGGGGCAAACTGTGGTAGAGATAATTGAATGTATTCTAGTTTGGCTGAATGCTCCTTTTAAGCCTGAGTAACTACAGTTATATATGTATATTGTCCAGAACAAGCTGAGCAAAAGTTACAAATTGGAATATAAGTATTTCTTGAAAGGTGTTCTTTAATAGTAGAAAAATATCAAGTGTCAGAATTAACCTTTTGGCTTGTCTTCAGTAACCAATTTTCGTACTTACAATATTTCACAAACTGGGATGTGCTCACAGACACTTGCAGTGATAAAAGAAGTGTGAGAGGCAGTGAATGCTGTGAATCTTCTCAGTGTATCAGTTTTCAAAACACCTGCATTAACCAGTGTTGAATGGGTCTAGTGTGAAAATGGCTCAGACTTTCCATCTCATATGACTTAATACAGAAAAACTCTTCTAGGAAAGAAAAAAAATCCAAAACATTTTTTGATTAAGTTTATGTGCATGACAAAAATTCAAAGTATTGGCAGATTCTGAAAATGTGGAACACACCAACTCCTCAAAAAGCAGGATTGCATGTTTGATTAAAAAATGAGGTTTTAACCAGTGGATTTTTTTCTACTTAGGAAATAGAGTGTAAGACACTAATATTAACTCTTTAATACAAAACCCAAGAAAACTAATCAAGGTACTTGAAAGTGTGTGATTGACTTTACCCAGTCTCTCAAAAGGTCTTAAGATATGGTGTCTCACCCAGACGTTTCTAGCACTGTCTGTTCTGCTAACTACAAAATAAATAAGGCAGCTTGTCTGAAAAGTCCTGCTTTGCTGGATTGCCAGTTAGTTACTTTTGGGCTAATTTGCTGGGCTGAGAAGCAAGATGGATTAGTCCCTCTGAGTTTGTTGTGTGCTTGGAGTTAGCAAAGTTCAGCTGCTTCTAGAGCCTAGAATAGCTTGTTCAAAGATATTTTCATGTTGGTGAGGGAGGGTTTTACAGTATTTCTACGGTTTTACAGTATTTCTTGTCATGGTAAACCTAGTTGTTCTGTTCATAAAGTAGACATTTTTGTTTTTATCAAGTTGTGAACAAAGTCTGTCAAAATAACTCATGAGAGCACTGGTTTGGAACTTTTATTTGTGAGAACTGCAGAGAAGGATTGATAGTACTTACCCACTGACAATCTTTTTTTCATCATTAAAGGACTGAAGGGGAGTAGATACTTATAATTTATTTTTCCAGGGGAGACAGAAGAGTAAAATTTTGTATCAATGATTATTGCCAAAACTAATATAGATAAATCTATGACTCTCTTTGAAATGAGGTATTTCTGTTGAAAGGGTTGTCTAAAATCAAGCAAACATACAGCTCTTGACTCCATAAGAAGATCAAAGAGTGTTTTTGAAATTGGTTCTAACAAAGTGTTAAATGGCACCTCAGTTTGGTTTTGGTCTCTTGACTACAGCAGGGATATAGCATGAAACAGCAAGTCCATACCCAGTCTATATGAGCTTTTGTCCTTTTCAGAGAAAAGGAAACTTAATTTATTTTCAGCAAGAAATGAAATAGTAATAATTTACATCACTACTTAAGCTGAGGAAAAGAAATCAGAAATTAGAATCATATAATAATTTAGGTTGGAAATGGCCTAAGGGGTTTATCTTGTCCAATCCTCCCTCCAAGGAGGCCTCACTGACCCAGCAGCTTGGACCCTTGCATGGCTGCTGCTGTAACAGGGGAACTGCTTTGCATCCATCATTCTCCCACGTGAAATGAAGAACATGAGCTACATTTTTAACTGCAAGCTGGAAAAAATTATTTTTTTTTTAAAGTTATTTATTCCTTTATGCATCTACTTGCAGAGAAGAACTAAAACAATTCAGTAGAATATAAATAAGCTCAAAACACACTCAATTAGCAAGCAGCCTTTGTCAAATTTAGCATTTACTGTGGTTTTTTCCCCTTTTCTATTGGCCTCTCCAATGAGTTTTGCTTTTAAGATTTTTAGGACTAATCCAGCATATCTCTCTAGCTTTGCCCTCTGTGATCTCACAGGATAAACTTAGAATTAATTCCTCATACCCTTTCTGATGGAGGAGATAAGCCTTTAGATAAAATGTTATTTCAGTTGCTGTTTTATATGAATGCTTGAGCTGCCAGTTAAATTGTAAATTAAAGGCTCAAAACTCAGGATTATGGACTCCAGCTTCATTATTAATGAAAAAACATGCCCTTTTCACAGTTTGTTCATTTTTTCTGTCTTCCAACAAGCTCTCCAAAATATGGTGAATCTTTTCCACTCTCCTATTTAAACAAAACAAAGATAGAGTGATACAATCCTCCCTTCAGAGGATGAGGCTTCTACCATGAATAATTGATTCGTGCCTATTCTGTCCACTTGAATGAGTGGCTGATGGAAATGTGAAGTTACTTCCGTAAGGCACTTCTTACTTTGAAAGGAAGAAAAGCCTGAATCAGATTTCCCTCATTATACTGGTCTGCAAAGTTTCTGTCCCAAATTTTAATGTGACAGAAACTCCTCCATCGTCATTAACCTTTGCATACAGCCTGATGCTTTGGCTGCTTCCATTGACTCATTTTCCCTCTCACACAGCAGGGATTTATCTCAGTCATCACTTCGTGCTTTTAAATTAAGTCCACTAAGTGACTAAGTGACAATTGACCATACTGTTTCAAAGCTGTCTATTTTGTTGAGCCCTCTTGTAAGGACAGACAGTCTTTGTGGAATGCTCCCTGTCCCTACAGCCCTGTCTTACATCTTTGTGCAATTATGTCTTAGATATTAAGAGCAAATCTCACAAGAGAAGTGACTTGTTTGTAAGATCCAGCTGTCAATCGATTTCCATACAAGTACCTGCTCTTTTTGTGATGTTCTTATTTCTGGCTTGTAGCATATATAAGAAAAGACATATGTATTGAAATGAAAAAATGCTAACTTCCTGCTTTCTCATACCAATACTCCTATTGTGGCATTTGTACAAGTGCATATATAAAGAAAATCAGTGTATACCTGCAAAGATTTACATAAATGTCATTGCCATAAAATTTCAAGCCTTAATTAGAAAAAAGGAGCATACCACAGACATAACAAATGTTTTGATATACTGTGGTGCATGCATTGTCATTGTGTTCTGGGTTATCACATATTAAAGCAGTTGTTTTACATGTGGATGATGTATGAATGTGTATGTGACTGGGAACTTACACACATGCAGATGTTGTCCTGTGATATTACCAGTGTTCTTAACAACAGTGATGCCTAGTTTTAAAGTTTATCAGAGAGTATAATCTTTCTAAGTTTCTGTTCAATACAAGCATGATTGATAGGCAGAGCATTTCAATAAGGTTAGAAAGTGATCAGACAAAAAAGGAAATTTGAGCAATTCAGTGATATGTGTGTATCTCCTTATTTTATCCCTTTCCAAATGGTTAGCATTCAACCTCTGTTCAGTTTCAGAGCAGTGCTCCCCTGAGGCAGACAGTGTCCTGGCCTTTGGAATGGGCCGAATTGTTTTCCCTGCACTTCACTCAGTTTGGGTATCATGTCAGCTTACAGCCTTCACCTTTGAAATTAGCTCTGCTACATGCTGTTTAGACACTGGGAGGCATCCCACAGGTATTTTCATTTTTCATATGTTTTCTGTGTTAACTGACCTTGCAGATCTTGCCGTGTTGTCAGCATGTGCTTGAGGAGGCTGCATATGGGAGGTGGGGTCACTTACAGATTCGAACTGAACTGAGTGAAGTGTTTTAGTGCATTTGAATAGAAAGCATTGTAAAAATGTACATTATTAATGACAATGTAAGTACTTTATAATAGTGCATAAGGCACATTGATGAATGTAACATAAACTGCACTGACAGTAAAGAGCTATGAAAAGAATACAAGACTGACAGGATAAAAACAAAAGGAAAATAAACCTCATCTATCAGACATACTCTTCTACAACCTTTCTATGATTTCTGTTAGACAGCACCTTGTGCCAAAGGGACTGTGTTGAGAAAGGCTGAAGGTCCTTTATTCATTGTATAATAAGAGATGGAGATGTTGCCTCTGTGTACAGAGAATGAACGTGCTCCAACAGACTGCAGAAATGCACCTTGAAAATGAGACTCTTATTTGAAAAAACAAAGCAAACAAAAAATATGAGGAGGACTTTAACAGTTTATCTTTGTTGGAAAGTAGTAATAGTTCTTGTGTGGTCAGAAGATCTGTTTTCTACTCTTAACTGTTACAAGTACAGCATCTGTATTAATTAATCCTCCATGCTCCATTTCTAAGCCAGTCAAAACATTTATTTACTTTCCTAAAGCTCCCAAGCACACTGGAGTTTTATAAAATATGGTTTATCTATCATAGAGGATTTCATCTTCAGTGCCAGTGAATATAAAATAACTAGTAGAATATACTATACACTTCCAAATTGAAGGGTAAATTCTCCTGTTGGTGCTAGACGCAAACTTGTGGGAGGCAAAACTTCTCTGAACACATGTTGAATATACATATATGCATATACACATTGTACCATGACTGCTGTCAGGATGGGTTCACTCAGGCACTTGTGTAGATGACAGCCCTCAGGTTTTGTTTCACCTGAAATTCACTTTTCCCCCCAGTTTTAATAGAAGACTATATTTCCTAATTCTGGCATCTGCTTAACTGTGGTAAGCTACCATACTTCCCACTTGCCTACTAATCCTTCCTTAGCTATTATACTCTTTTTTTCTTGGTATTAAATGCAGATGAATGGATTCATGGAGGGAAAATTATTTTTTGCTGTGGGCTTACACTTTCAGATAATTAGCTGCTCAGATTTGATCCATCCTTTTGACTACCATAGCTTAAAAAACAGCTTAAAAATATCCTGAGAGAGGATTCTAATTCTTTTCCCCATGCTTTACTGCAAGTGGAGTCCAAATTCTGTTTTATAAGTAACTATAAGCTAATCTTCAGAATGCCTCTATGTTATGGAAGAGATCCTGAGTTATTTGCTCAGTATTCTCAACATTTGAGCCAGATACCTAGATCAAGCAAAAGAGGGCTAGTGAAAAGAAGGGAAGTGCAAATTTTTGAGTATTTTTCATTACACTACTTCTAAAATTCTTGAATTTTCCCCAAAATAAATCCTTTCTATGAAAAAGCAACTTGAATCAATAGCAAAGATCTTTACAAGACACAGCAAGAAATGTCCATACCGGTTTGGGGGTTTTCTTTCTTCATTTTAAAGTTTTATGTCATGTACAGCAGACAGCAGCTTTCAACATGTTTTTTGTCATCTCGGTTTTCTGGTTTTCTTCCAGTAGCTGTAATTTACACAACAAGGGGGATATCTTATTTATTTTCTACACCACCAAGATAGAAGGAAGCTTTGTGATCAGAATGCATCGAACAGTGAGATGCCTTCGGTTTGTTGCCACAATTCTTTGTCAAAGATGCTCTTTTTCTTTTAAAGTAAAAATAGGTAGGATAACTAAATAAAATGGTAGTGTATATCCCCAGGGGAAGTGTGCGTTGCTTCAGAATGAAGAAAAAGTAATATACTCAAGACCAAATAATGCAAACTCCTATTTCTGTTCTATTAAAATTGCTGCATTGTGATTAGAAGAAAAATAATTATCTAGGTAGGACTAAAAATGTTTATTAATTAATTGTCTCTCTTTCTGTTATTGTCAAAACAGCAAGTCTGTTCATTAGAGAAGCAAACTTTGATCACAGGAACCTGTCCTTTTATCTGAGAAATGCAATCTTTATTATTGTCAGGTGGGATTCTGTTCACATCATGTGGAAACCCTTTTTGAATCCTCCAACTCTTCTTCATTCCAGGGCAATTGTATGGGAGAGTAAGTACTTGTCACTGTAGTAAAGGGGACTGTCTAGTTTTTAAAGACTAATTAGAAAATATCTTACTCCATTTAATGTTTTTTAGTTTCTTAAAAGGCTTTGGTTTCTTAGTACAACATTTTATTGTAATCTGACATTTATCTTAAGAAATTGTATCAATGAGTCACATAAAATGTTGCTCAGATCACTGATATAGCTTTGCATGTAAAACAGAGATTAGTATCTGAATTCAGAAGTAACCTGAAATAAAGAACACAAACTTCCTTTTTGGTATTCATGTTATAGGAATGTATAGTCTGAGAATATTTTTTCCAATAGACAGTGCTAGGGAAGATACTTGACCAAGAAAAGTGAAATCTCAAGTTTTGTGCAAACTGCCATCTGTTCTTTCCCTCTCCCCAAGTCAAGTCACCTGTTTTTCATAAGAAAAGTGTTCCGTAAATCTATAGAAATATATTTGTTTATCTATTGCAAGTTTTTTGTTGTCTTTCTATAAACTATAGTAGGTAACCACAAGTACTGCAGGTGACAAGTCATTGGGAAGGAAGGTTAAATAGTCTGCAACTAAACGTCTGAAATCTAGGAAATATACTGCAAGCCATACTCTGCAACTCTTCACCTCCTTCTTTTCATTATGAGCTGAGTTGTGACAATCCATCCCACTGCCATGCTATAAAGATGGCTCTGGCAGAAATGAGAAGGAGTATTTCCGAAAACTGGTGGCCCCTGTCACATTCTAAGTCTTCTCAAGGGTGGAATAGCAACTTCCTACTAGAAGTAATTGGAAATAAGATCCTGTTTGATTTAGTATCCTGGAGAAAGCTGTAAAGAAAATGCATTTTCAAAAAGCCATCACGTCACGCTAATTAGAGAAGTTGCATAAAATTGAAGGAAACCTAACCCCTGGAATGAAAATCAATTAATACATAAATTATTATTACACTGACATAAATTATTTCCCATTCCCCTGCATACAGCCAGGCAGATTGCTTACAGCCTATATGGATCCACTTCAGTCTATAGCTGACAGATTATTTTTCCTCTTTTGGAATGCAGAGAAGGTGGAGCAGACATTGTCATTAGAGGTACAGGAGTCCAAGGGTGAGCTCACATCCTGTGCCAGCCCAACACTCCTGTCCTTTCCCTTGAGCAAGCAAGGGTTTGATGGAGGACTGGCAGCTGATAAACCAATGAGGCAGCTTTTATTCCTCTATTTCTTAGACAAAACTAATATCTATGTGCATAGAGACAGACCTTCAAATAAGCATGCAAAAAGGAGATCTGTTGTCCTCTTGCTTAAATGTAAAGTTTATCAAAAGTCAGATGTTGTTGTTACATAGGCTTCAAATTCTCTTAAATATTGTTTGAAATATGTTATACAGATCTGTAAAAAGTCTCTTTACTATCAGTCAGAACATCTCTCTGTTTCTCTGTAGATGTACAAGAAAGATAAAATTACTTTTATCTAGAATAAATATGAAACCTCTTTCCTTTAAAGGAAAATCATAAGCATTTTCTGGTTTAATTTAAGCATTAGAAAATTAAAACTTGCACCTTGAGAATAAAATGACTTTAGGATGAACTTAGGACTAAATCAATTTAAAGACTTCTGATGACTCTAATAGGTTCTGGACCAGGCCTTAAAAAAATAAATTATGAACCTACCTTCTTCTTCTCCCCGCAGGAACTCAGGAGATTTTATCATCAGATTGTAAATCTCAAAGGAACAGCTTGCTGCTGCTTTTATTTATCTCCCAAAGTTCATCGTAGTTCTTGGGGGAATCATTTTAATTACAACAGTAAATACTGTTCTAAATTTTTCACCCCATTATGAAGAAGTGTATAGCCATAATTACACTCTGTGCATAGCATGCTTTGTCTCTGATTTACTTGTTTGCCAGAAATCCATTTTCATGTGCTAACATTGCAGCAGTAATAGTGTCACGTGGCCTACTTAAATAGCAAGTGTTTAGCACATTGCTGAAGTCATAGCAGAGCATGCATTCTAAATATACTCTTTGAGATAATTAAAACGATAAAAAATATGAAATCTAGGTAAGAACGAGGTTTTCAAATGTCACCCACCTGCATTAATGAGGATTCTCTATTTACATCTTTCTCATGGGGGTGACTGTTTCATTACACAGGGACGGAAGGAAGGGGTGGAGAGAAGCAATATAAGATCTATCACTTCTACAGCCCCTGCCTCTGTAACCAGAGTATTCTGAAGAGGTTTCCTCTCCCTTCATTGAACACATTTCATTCTGAAAAACAAAGAGCCTTTTTTTTGCCCCCTTCTTTTGTTAGCAATGACACATGATTGTGGGGATGGCAGAAGTGCTCAGCTATAGGGGTTTGGATTCAGCTCTTCAGAAAATGTGGAAAAAGGCAGCAGAGTTTTGGTGGGATGCATACTGGGTGGATATTAGGAGAACAGCAGACAGAGAACTGTGAGTTGTATTTTTAAAACATGAAGAGATTACCAGAGAGATGGGCAGGCTGCCTTTATTCTGACTTTAATAACATCAGGGACAACTGAACTTCACTCTTAATTGAAGTTCCTCTTTCTGTAGGAGTTCAAAAAGAGCTTACCAGACTGATGTGAATAAATGATTGTCTGTCAAATACCACAGACCACCTTGATTTTGCTGCCACCAGGTCATACAAAAGTGCCAGCTCTCTATAAAAGAATCAATCCTGTGAAAGCACTAGATGTCTCTTAAAAGATATTTTTTCTTTCTCAAATAGGATTGGTTTTCTGTTGGTGTAAGTAGTTTCCTCTTGGATCACCATCTATCATACAGATCAAATGAAAGGCAACTCATGCACAGAAAGGGAAGGAAATGTAGCAGCATATGAAAATGAAGGGCTTTCCAATGAAAACCCAGATTCAATCACCTTATGAACCAAAACACATTATCTTCAGCAATAGCTGGTAAACAGGAAGAAATCTTGGCATCATCCCATCAAATCTCTGATGCATATCAGGAGAGAGGCAAGAGAAGACTTTCTTTTTCCCGTAGGAAACCATATAGGTCATTTAATCTGCTGCTTTTTACACAACATAGGTGTTTTTTAGGTCTATTTATTTAAAAATGCATATATGAATATATTTTGCTCCCTTACTTGAAGTGTAAATTTAATTCTATGGTGGGTGAACACTTTGAAAGTTTTTTTGATGTGAAGTTTCCAAGTTTCATGCTGACGGCAGTTCTGTAGTTACAACGCATGGTGTATAACACAAACTACTGTGCCATTGTAATCACTGTTTAAAACACACTGGAGAAATAATTTTATTACATTTATTTTATTTGAGTTATGAAATATTTTCTTTTCACCAGGAAATGTAGAAGTATGTATCTTTTAAAGGAAAGGAAAGTGCAATGCAAAATAATCATTCTATGAGTTACCTTTAAATCATCCTTTCTGAAAAATATATTGGCATTTTTTCAAAACCACTAAATTAAATTCCATCTCAAGTCAAATATATTGGAATATTCATGTCTACTTTTGTGAGACTCCCTGGATGTGAGTTATGTAAGTATTTTACATGTTTAAATTGAACTAATTAAATATTTTAGATCAGGAGAAATATTTAACTCCTTACCACAACACATAGGGCTAAAAGCATGTGATGCTTAGAATAGGATTTCAGCAGAGAGAAATAATGGCTTTAAAAATATCTGGGGTTTTTTTAAATTAATATTTTGTTTAGAAACCATTTCTATTCAAACTTCACCTTTTTTTTTTTTCTTCAATAATGTCTCCTCTTTTGCTTATTGAACTATTTCTTTCTGTTAAGTCCTAAAACAGAACAGTGGAAGGAAAAAATCCATAAATTTCAGATTCTGTTTTTGAGAGTGGAAACAGAAATAGATTTTTTTGGTCAGTTCCAAATGAGAACATCTAATTTGAAAGTATTGGAAATATGGATCTAATTAATGCATATTTATGATGTGCTGTAGATCTATAGAGATACAATGAAGTATTTTTTTTACCTTTCATGATTGAATCATGGTGTGGGCAGTTATAGGAGGATGTACTGTTTGTAGTGTTCAAATGACTGGCAGGAGTTTCCATGGTCCCTTGAGAGATCTCATTTTCCTGCTGTATAAAATTCCAGTTTCACTGCATGAGTTTTGAGATTCATGGGGTCTTGTAGATCTCCATTCAAATCAGCTTTTCCTTTTGGTTCATTCTTTAGGCAGAAAGCATGTCACTTCCAACATCTAGAGACCTGGTGGCTTTATAATTAAACTTCGTGGATCAAGCTGGAGCTCCACAGATTTTGAGTCCACATTAAAAATGAGAGTGGCAAACTACAGATACATTTTAGGAGTTTGAGAACCCTATATTGTTATGTTCTTAAGATAAGTGAAAGAATCATGCCTCTGATTTTGATTTTCTCAACCAAGGGTACCAACTGTCATCAAGAGCCTTCAACAGAAGCCTTATTGACAAAATAATTGCCTTTAACATAATTAGAGGATGATCTGGTCACATGCAAGTTCTGATTTTATTTCTGATGCATCCACCTAGGTCATTTGGTGTGGTTTATAAATTCTGACTGCCTAAAAGCACTGTCCTTTTTTCCTTAACTCAGTATATATGCAGTTTATTATTTAGGATATGGGTTTATAGGGGCTTCATGAAGGCATAAAAAGCATTTCATTGCTGTTCTGACAGATCTGCTCTGTATATCAATGTCTTCAGTCTCCAGGAAAGTCAGGGAAGCTCTATCGAGATCATTAATTTTGAAAAGAATGAGAATTAACATATTTAATTAGAGATATATTCATTGCAGACTCCAGCAAACAAGTATTTATAAAATCCTCTCAATGTGTTTTCACCACATGAGGAATCAATGTTGGGTGCAGATTTTTTGTGTGAAATGCTAGGCTAGTGAATGGCACAGGGATTGAGACCTAGAGGTTGGAATAATTCAGGAGTTATTGTCTATACCGGTAAGTGTGTTAAAAATAAATAAAAATGTGAGTACTTTTAAAGAACAGGAACTTGGTTTTCTCTTCCTGCCTAAAACTGGAAACCTGCACTGAGTTTAGTGCATTTAATAGCCTCAGAACCGGAATTAATGAGCAGCACCATACTCTTGCAGATAAATCCCCCAGGTCTGCCATGACTGTTCTGCAGATGTCTTCACTATGAGATTTTTTAGTTTGTCTTTTTTTTTGGTGTTTGGGATTTTTTTTTTTTTGCAAACAACTTCAGGTTAGTTGAAAAGGAAGCGTCCTAAAAGCATACACCTAAAGTATTGGGCTTTAGCTTGTAATTTCTTTGCTATTATTTTGATGGAATTAAAGCTTGTCAAGCATGCTTAATGAAACAAATGAGATAGAATGAGGGATGTGTCAGCCCAGTTCAGCTTTCACTGCTTCCCCAAGTGACAACAAATTAGAAGGCAGACTGAAGTTGTAAATAAAGCAGATTTGGAGGATGTTTACAAGAACACATGGGGAGATCAGCTCTTTGTCATCTCTAAGTGAGGCATGGGAAAAGCAAGAATATGACTAATACTGCATAGTTAGCTACAGCCAGGACAGCTTAGTGTAGCTGGTTTTCTTGGTTTTGTTACTCATTCCCATTTTTATCACTGCAATATTATTGTAATTTTTTACATAGATTAGATATGACAACATAATGTTCTTTGTGGAGTAATTAGGGTGCTTATATAGCACAAGCAAACTTGCCTCACAGCTGGAAATCTCTCCTTCAGAAATTCCTCAGAGGGAATTTGCTTTCCAGAGCCTTATTGAACCGCTCAGGGCAACAGAGGAGAGATTTCCCATCCCACATTGAAGGCTGTTACTCTTTCCCCGACATAGTGAGCAAGTGAATAACTACAGACTTTAAAAGGCAATTTGCTTCACTTTAAACTTGTAAACTTAAGCCAAGAACTGCTGAATAAAGATGAAGCCATATAAACCAAAGTGGTTGGATTTTGTGTGAGATGATTTCTGTGGTTTGACTTGGCCTGCATTACTTCATGTTAGAAGACATGCAATTGGAAGCACTAAAAAGCATGGTTGAAATTGACAATAATCTTGGGAAAGTTCTTAGGAAACTCTGTCATTGAAGCTAAGGCAGGCCTGCCTGTTCACAGGAGCAACTTTTTGAATGTAAACTTTCAGGTATTTACACAGTGGAAAGCTTTGAAAAATGACTCTCCATACTATTTTACCATTTTGCTGTAGATGTATTGTTGTTTTATGCTTATGTCTAGTTCATCTGGAGCTTCCAGTATCCAAACAAAAGTCTAACACCCTTTAATTTTTAAACTAGTAAGTACAAGACATCAAGGATAAAGTATATAGTTAAAAGAGAATAGGACAATCTAACTGCCACTCAATTTCTGCAGCTGTCAGTTCATATGCCAGGTCTTTGTCTCACATTTTCTGTGTACCCACATAGACCTTTCCAGTCAGTAGCCACTCGGATGTTTGTGTTGCTTAAGACTTTCCTAGACAAAGGATTTTATGACCTTTCTGTGAGATGCACCTGGAGCTCTGTTGTTTGCAAAAGACTTTTGAGATTGAGCCATGGAATCAGAACATTGTCTTTCTTTGTCATGAGATTCCAGACAGGTTTAGCTGAGGTATAAAGACAGTGTCATCAGATAAATATTTGCAGAAATTGCCTTTAAGCCTTACAGTCAAAGAGCAGGTTTTTGTCTTAGGAACACTACTGGCATAACCAGGACTAAGCTGAGGGAGATGGAACAGAGATCTGACCTGGATCACTCTCTGTCATTGAAGCAAGCTAGAGACAACACAATGCCCTACTTAGGGAATATGATACAGAGCACAAGCAGTAGCAGTTACTGAGACCTCAGACAAATGAACACTGTTATTTCTTTAACCAGTTTTTTAGATCATATTGACGCAACAAAGGAATTTAAAACCCCATGTAATTATAGTGCTCTTTCTGCAGTATTTGCTTGCAGATTAATTCTACTCATTGTTGTGATGGTGATTTTGAAAATTCATTAGAAGCACTGAGGTGCTCACACTGTAAATCAGTTTGTTCCTGCTACACTAGCTAACATCTCAAAACAGAAAAAAAAAGTTAAAAAAATAATTGAAGAGACATTAAAAACAGTAGCTGAAGGGTTAAGGGTAAGACTTTGAGTCACTAGTTGACCAGGTAAATTATATTGCTATTCCCTGTGTGCCATTTACACAAGTTTTCCATGATTTTTTTCCTCAGGTAATAGGCCTAGCAGCTAGCTGGCTGCTGCTCCTGCTATGCTTCAGCAGCTGTCATTTTGACATATTTTATGCTTTCTTTAGAAGAGAGAGGTTGATTGAATGTGAGAAAAGTGGAACTTTGACAGGCTGTCAGAGTCCCTTGCAGCACAACTTACCTGCCAGCTCACTTGTTTCACATTTATTTCAAAGGTTTCCAGCACAAAAACTTCCATTACTATCCCAAGCAGATCTTAAATAGGTAGCTTCCATTTTGTCAAAATTTAATTAAATAATTTTCACTTCAAATTGGTTTAAATTTCAGGAAGTCTGGGTGTCTCTGGGAAAGCAAAAGCAAGTTTCCTTTCCTCTGTCCATATGCAGAGACCTAGGTAGATGAAAGACATGTTGTTCTGTTGCTTTCTTTCATTATTTTACTGTAATTCATTACTAGTCCTCCTTTATTAATAGACTTCTGAAATTCTGAAGTCAGTTCATTAATTGGTCACAAGTAGGCATGTTGTAAATGATCATTCCTTAATATAGGATCAATGCCAGTAGGAGAGGCAGCTGATATTCCTAATGGAATCAAGCTTTAACAATTAATAGCAGGCAACTATTCACACAACGCACTAACTCATATGATTAAGCTACTCATATCCATCCTGTTGGGGCAACTCCAACATCATGTTCAGAGGCTGAGTCTGGACTGGTGTCCTAATGGCATTTAATGGCATCATTGGGTGTTGGGAAGGTCCTTCTGAATGCTCTTTGCTTTCTGAAGTATTAATATATATTCCCAAAGTCTTCATATGCATGTTGCAGCTGCTGCCCTCTTCAATTCTGTCTGAGTCACAAAACTCATGAGTGAGGTCAGTGTGGGCCACTGGCCTTGGACAGATTCAGTATATTCTGTATTTATCCCTTCTTGCAGTTAAACCAGAGCCACTGTTCTATTGTATTGATCTTGGGAAACCTTCACACAACATTCTGGCAGCCAAGCTGTGTGAAGCTTAGATGAGATGTTTGTACAATGCACTGAGATTTGGTTGTTTAGTGATATATTTCAATGCATGTGTGTATGTGTGTTTATGTATAAATTTACAAGTGTATAGGCAAAATGTAAATATACAAATGTGAGCATACATTAACACCTACATCTGTATGCAAAGATTTATTCCTTCCTTAAATAACATACCGTATTCATGCTTCTGCTAGTCTCTTTATCTAAGAAACTTTCTGGACTAAATGTATTAAGGTGAGGAAGAGGATGGTCCTGTCAGGCAGTATTTTGAAGTTGAAAGAGCTAATTTTCTCAAAAACAGTAAGCAAAACCAAAGACTTATCAATATAGTACAAGACAGGCAGGGGAAGCAGAAACATACTTTCATGTGAAATATAAGTTTTCTAAGTACATCACTGTTGAAATCTGTAACTGGGGGGAAATTACAGGTCTATCTTTTTCTTTTCCAGTTCAGTCATGAAAATCTTCTTTAAATTGACTTTGCTGCAGAGTAGCCACCTTTCCTAGGTTAGGCCCCAAAAGCCACTCTGAATGATGGATGGGCTCCCCCCCATCAAAAGAGAGAAAGGAATAAAGAGATTTCTGAGTTTAGAGAAAAAAAATTCTTAAATACTTTAATAGGTAATTAAATAATAAAACTAAAAGGAAAAATATAAAAAGGAATACAATGTGTACAAAACCATACCAAGCTCCCAGGATGACAATCATGTCCCCAGCAGACACAGGGATAGTCCAAGACTGGGTCAGTGACCATTTGATGTTAGATGCCACATCTGGAGTCAGGAGTGCTTGGATCAGGATCAAAGGCAGATGAGCAGACAGAGTCCTTCCTAGACATCAGCCATGGAAGAAAGAGGACTGATCCTTTGATCCCTCAGCTTTTATACTGGGCATG